>APFE031741201.1:228663-244698 GCA_000404065.3 Pinus taeda | reverse complement strand
AAATGTAGCCTATTTAAAGGGGGGAATTAAACCAACATAGATCCATCTTTACTAGTGAAAAAATATTTGAATATCGTGATATGCAAACTAGCATAGAGTGAAAAAAACATTTGATTCCTTTCGGGGCTTGGTAGATCAAGAGTAAAAATGGATATTGTAATTTAATGTTACTTAAGCATTTAAACTTGATTAAAATAAAATAAAAATAAATAAAATCAATTATTAATTTTATTGGTTTTTATAAATTATTAATAGTAGTTTTTAAGTTCCAGTGTTATGATAACCCATGGTATTCATGTGAGCATAGAATATTTAAAGGGGAAATTCTATCAGCTTAGATCCATTTTAATTCTGGGTCTACCAAGTGCTGCGAGGGATAAATAGATTTCATCCCTCTAAGAGTGGTAGATGTGGAGTTAACGTGGATATATGTTGATTTTTATGATAATGAAGATATTAAATAGACTTAGAAAATTATATTGTAAAAAACATCTTAAGGTGAATGGTTAAAGCTACATTTAATCACTTCACAAAATTTAGTAAAAAAATACCAATATCTCCACTAATATTGGTTTTACTGATTTAATGAAAAAAAATTCAAAATAGTGACACATCACCCTCTGAGAAGAGAGATAGTCGCTACCCAGATTTCCCACCATTTTTCAAACATTCTCAATATGATATATTCATGAAAAAGTTAAGGCACTGATGTTGGATTAGTTGTTTGAAAAATATGTTTGTACAACCTTTTATCTTCTCTGTTATTCTTAGTTTGTCATAATGATTTGTAGGGGTTGGGCCACTGCACCATATTGTCCTAAAAGATGTATGAAGGTAGTGAATTATGCTAATAAGCAATTTAGATTGGGCCACTGTACCATATTGTCCTAAAAGGCAGAGATTGTGCACCAAAAAGGAAATTAATCCACATGTTACAATGTTGTTAAAAAATGCAAAACTAGTGAATTATGCTAATAAGCAATTTAGATTGAGAGAGACGTAATTAAATTTTATTATTTAATTGAAGATTTCCAATTAAAATAATAATAAATCTACATTTATATATTTATATATTGATTGGAAGGCTTATGACAATGGTCACTTCTTTCTATTAGATCCCCTTCAAGCCTTTGGGATACCTACTACTTTCTTATATTATATAGTTGGGCTTGCTACTTGTTGACGTGTTGGGGTAAACAAACTTGATGTGTTTTTTTTGATCTGGTAGTTGGAGTCTATGGAATAAGAAATAAATTTGATGGTTTGACAAAAGTGGTAGAGAAAAGATTAATCTCTCCTACCTTACAGAAATGGTGGTCAAGATCAATGCTTACAAGTACTTTGTTTTGGAATATTATCAAAACTAATAGAAGGATATGAAAGAGTGTATAGTAAGAACTTTGACAAACATGACCATTGAAACTTGCAACATTGTTTGTAGGAAGAGAAAATTATGTTTCTTTTTTCCAAACATGTATGTTAGTATATTACAGTTTAATGAATATGTTTTCCTATTATCATATATGGTTTCATATATGGTTTTGCCATGACTTTACAAGATAATATAATCTAGTGAGAAATTCACAAAAAAAATTATATATACATATTATATTATTAATAAAATCACCTCCCATTTTTCCTATATATCATGGGAATTCGCCCATTTATTATACATGATGGTTTTTAAAATTTCCCTGCACACCATCCCACACCATCCCACATCCCATATCTGTATTTTATATTACCTCTTGCTACCGACTCCTAGAACGAATATACTTCCATGGTGCATAGTCAACCTTTATGTTTTAAGAAAATTACATGTAAAATAATAAGGCGTGGGTTGGGAACAAAACATTTAATTAAAAACGTCACCTATTTTAATATGTGCTTGTAGTCACTGGAATCTTTTAGGACCAACCTTGTGACTCTCGAAGATGGTTTGTACGAGGATTGAGTGGGCATGCTAGTTTTTGAGGAGATTTGATATAATTTAATATTATTTTTTATTAATAAAAATGAAACAGGTTAGGTTTTTATGTGTGGTTTGAAATTTGGTTTAATAAATTTCGTTGAAAATATACTTTTAATTAAAAATATATTATTTTAATGTAAAACTAAATATAAAAAACAAATTTAATATTTTAAATGGTTTATTGTAAGTATATTTTGTAATGGAGTAATCTGCTGAAGAATTGCCCGGTTTTCGGGGCCGCTCAGAAAAACTTCCAGCTCCGGCAATCGGGAATTCCCTCTGCCACCCTCCACCACTTTCGCCAACTCCGCATTCCTTCGCCACCCTTCCTCCCTTCGACATTAACTCAGACTGGTATCTGTCTGACAGATCCTCCCGTTCGGACGATTCGGGGTCACGTCGCACCGCAGGCGTCTACATCTGGTTGAGGAAATTCAAACTAGGGCGTCAACCATGCGCGGAGCCCCCATTGCGCGTCTTCAGAACTTGCAGGAACTTACAACCAGAGAGAGCTCGCATATACTGTGAATTCTGCATTTTTCACATCTCACAAAGATTCACCAAGTTTTGCATTTTTCCTGCACAGGTCACGTCGCTAAACCAAATTATTGAAGATCGCCATTTTTCCCAATTCTCACTCACCTAAGCAAAGATTGCCATTTCCTGAGGAGTATAATCAAAGGAAAAGTACACTACAAAGTGAAATTGGCATTATTCAAAAAGGCTTTGTTATAACAGTTAGTATCACTGTGAACGGTAGGTGAATAAGGCTCAACCTTGTAATATAATTTTGGAACGGTAGTTGACTGTGGCTTACTTCAAAATTTTCAAGAACTTCAAAGTTTAGGGAAAGGCTAAAGCGAGAGCTAAAGTAACTTCAGTAAAAAAAAATTCACATAGATACAGTTCTAACTTCATTAAGACAATTTTGGTAACTTAGACAAGTTTTGGCTTCAAATGTGCAAGTTTGGTAACTTTGTTCAATTCCATCTACTGGGGGCAATGGTTGAAATGCAACTTTTTACACAAAGCACAACTTGCTCCAAGGCTGATTTTTACAGTCATATCCATAGAGGTAGTGATATTTCAAGAAAATCGAACGAAATAGGACATTTATAGTTTCTGGTTAAGTTCACATTGAAGTCTTTGCGTTGGTGGCAGAGGACAAGTAGACTCTGGCACAACTAGGTTCCTCTAGAAATAATTGTTTGTATATGTAGTAGTGCCAAATAGAATAAAATGAAACAAGATGTATGGTGTATCAGTGGAACTCTCTTCAAAACAATCATTGAATACTTGTAATGTAAGAGCAGTCCAACAGTGGAGAAATTCATCATCTGTTACATGAATTCCTATTTCAGCAAGTATGAACCTCTTACATCAGGAGAAGAATTAGGAAGGGTATCTCTTCATCCTACAACAGGACCTCATGGTCACACGTTGCTTAAAAGACAGAGTAATGGTTTCTTCATCAGCAAATAAAGGTTCATCATTTCATATTGGTCTCAAAATTGTAGAGTGTGGGAAGGGCACTGATAAAAAAAATCCTATTATTGTAGTCTCCTAGCGTTGTGCACACCCTCTATATTCTATTTACAATCCCAATCAAATTCTACATATGATATTTTTAATTATAGTGGGAAGAGACAAAATTGTGAAGCTCTCCTCCTTACATGAATGCATGTAACAATGATTTAATGATGGTAGCATCTAATAAGCATCCATGTGAATCCAAACCATTATATACAAATATGCAAAGTTTTTCAAGTATATAACAAGGGTGCACATAACCAATATAACACTAAGTGCAATCCAATCTGAACCAGAATACAACAACAAAGAGGCTCTGAATGGCCTCTAGAGTCCAAAAATAAAATAATATTAATTAATAAAATATTAAATATAGTATATACTTTGGACTCTACAATCTAATCATAGGAGAGAATCATCTGAATTCTCATCATCTACATCTTCAACATGACTATATAGTAACTAAAACCTCATAACAGCAGGAAAAACATCTTCATAACAGTCCAAGAAATTATGAAAATAAACTCTTGAATCACCTCCAAACTAGCCCAAGAAATTCTAAAATAAACCCTACAATCAGGTCCAAATCAGCCCAAGAAACTCAGCTCAAAAAGTCTCTAAATCAGCCCAACAAATTCTTCAAAACAACCCTTCAAGAGTTCAAAAAACACTCCAAATCAACCCAAGGCTCAACTCAAAAATTCCAAATTCCTCAATGAATTGTATGAGTGAAATGGAGGGTGGGGACGTCTTTAAATAGCATTAGCAGGGACCTAGGGTTAGGTTTAGTGTAGTCAATCACCACTTGGAATCAATCATTGGCTTCTCTACTAGTCTCAATACCATCTAATCGACATCATTCTTTAGGATGAATTTGTAGTCCTCTGCCATGGTATCCTACCATACTCTCTCACCTGCTACCGCCTCAAAACTAAAAGGTTCTACATTAATAATGGAAGATACCAAGCACCAGAATTAGGAAACTTCTTAGCAGGATGACTAATTTAAATTTCTCATATGGAAACTCCCAAGTCTTATTCCATTGAGGATCTTCTGGTAGTAGGCCTAGCAAAACATTCCTTCCTCCTAAAAGGAAGGCTATCTTGAAGACCCCTGTAACTCAAGGCTCTCGCATAAGAAAAGCCCGCTTCAATAGCCCTTTCTTTCTCAGCCACAATGGCTCACTAGTGTCTACAAGCCCCCTTGACATGAGTGCCATTCAGGGATATCCCCATAAATTACATGACAAGTATGAAGAATGGTTGCCCATGTTCACTGGAAATGATGTAGCTACATCTGGACAATGCATATAAGTATATTGTCACAAGTCTCACTGTAATCATCATTCTTATCATCCTATCAATTCTTCATTATTCAATACATATTCGTATATATTTGTAGAAATCTTCCAAAAATTACAATAATAAGAATTATGTACAGATTTCCTTGCCCGTTTGTGTCAAAATTTGGAGAGAAGAATAGTTTGAGGGACTACTGAGAAAAAAAGGTGATTCCATTCATTGGGTTGTGCAAGCTGACAGGGAAAAAGGGTCGTGGATTGGGACCATTGTAGTTGTAAATATTATCTGTGAACCTAGGAATTGGATTGCGAGAAGAGAATTATAGCCAGTCACACTAAAAGTTCACTCTTGTGGATTCGTAGCCTCAGCTTGGAGCTGGCTTATTTTGCAATGGGAATTGGTGCAGTAGGGAGACTATGGTTTAGTGGAACATCCTTCTTCTATAGCCACTTGGTAGACAATTTCCAGCTAGGTAAATCTTCATGAATGTATCTGCGAATTGTGATGAATTAATGTTGTTTATGTTATGGATTTTTATTTTCTGGTTTATTAAGTCTTGTTTGCATGTGTAAGTCCACATACATAATCTATGATGCCATTGTGACTTATTGATTAATTATTCTTTCATAAGTATATATTCTCATGTCTGCTTGTGTTAACTAATTAATAGCAGGACAGTGAGGAATGATATTTGGAGTGAAATCGGTGGTTTCAAGAAGTACTCGATATCCTCAACAAAGCACGGAGTGTATTGGTTACATTATAGATAAATTTCTCTCATTTCTCTGTTTATCTCAATGAGTGGAATCCAGCCAATCAAATAGGGATCTTTACTCTATCTTCATGGATGCTCTAAAAAAGGCTCACTTAAAACGTAACTTTATAAACTCAATTATTTGTCATTATTGTTTACTTACCTAAAATCATGTTTCTAATAATAGTTCTTAAATGTATAATTATTAGTGCTATCGCTCTGAATAGAGGGCATGCTCCTCCATCTGCAATTGTTGATTCTATAATAACAGATAGATTTGTTTACAATCATATCTTCTCTTTAAGAATTAAATAGCAATTATATATCCTAGTTGCTCCATGGTCTTGCAGCCTGATTGCTTCATTACCTTTGAAACAGATTGCATATCCTGAATCTCACGTTTTATGCAAACTGCTCTATCTTCTCTGTATGAAATACTCTATAAATTAAAATTTGACCAACATAACTATATTGAATCACTCTGAAGTCATTAAATGTTAGTATTTGCAATGTCTGGTCGCTCAGCATGGCCATTTTGGCAATCTAGAATTACTCTAGTTCATCCATTATTCGTCTTTATGGTGGTCAATATCCATTTCATTTGCAGGTATCTATGAAAAATTTGCAAGTCTCTTTGCCAGTGCAGTCCAGGACATGCGAGTCAGAAATGGTTTGGAGGAAGGTGTTATTCAGGTGATCTAGGAGTTCCCTTTTTTTCCTTCAATATCTGTTCAGAAGGGATAACTTCGATTTCTAAATGCCATGATCCAACACAAACAAGCCTGATGAAACATGTCAATATTTAGTTTCTAATAAAAGATCCCACATTGATTTTACAGTTGCACGTTCAGCTCTATTTGATTTTCAATTGTCAAACCATTGATCCCTATTCTGTTTACAGTGTACACCAATACATGTGAAAAAGGATTAAATTTGGTCGATTTCTGAGTTGATTGCTACTTTTGTAGCCGCTGCCTATCCATGAAGACATGGCTCTAGAAGAGCATCCTCATAGCCAAAGTTTATAAATTCTGTTAGAACTAATGCCATTTCTGGGCCTAAGCCATGTCAAATTCATGACAATGCAGAGATGTCTATGATTTCCCCGGGACTCATTATTCTGGGGAAGATGGATTCATTTAGATTCAGAATGAATCCAACATAAATGTCACATTTTTGGGTACTCCAGAATATAAAAAAAATGATGAAAAAAGTTCATGTTGAAGATATAACAGGTTGCTAGCAAGAAATTCACTGCAATGGATTTCATTATATTCAGTTTATTACAAAATGCTAGAACTGTTTCCTCAAGACCATGGAAACTGCCACAGTATTGAATAATACTTCCCTCGTGCTTCCAGAGCATCATTTCATGTAATGATGCTCATACAAAAGCTAAACTAATCTATCACAACTTTATCACTTGCTGTACAACTGGAAGTTGGAAAACCATGGACTAGATAAAATGCAAGCCTTCAACCATGACCATCACTTCCATGATGCGTTTTACAACAAAAAATATTTGTATAGATAAACATTGTGTGCTTGGCAAAAGACCACATTGTGTGCTTGGATGAGAATTGCATGCTTGGAAAAAGACCACATTGTGTGATTGGCTGAGAATTTATGTCTTCCACATTGAGGTTCAATGCATGGACAATCCTGGTTGGAAGCAGAACTATAGAACAACCTGAAAAAAAGAGCATCCACGTTAAAATTTTGAAAATTAATCAACACCATCATTATCCTAGCAGACCATAAACTATATGTGACCAACAACATCAACACGCATATATACACGAGCACACAAGATCAAAATAATCATTTTCACCGAACACACAACTAAAAGATAACAACCAACGTTGATTTGGGCAATAGGACAATTAACAATTTATCACAAGCATAAAAGGACAGAACATCGTTCAGTGAACATCAACAAATCTTGTTTATGTTTCTTGTCTTGAGTTTCAATATCCGTTGCATTGATGCAACCTGCTATGTATTTTCTATGTGGTCTTGATAAGGTAGGTTTGTTCTATTGATGTTGCGGGAACTATTGGTCACTCTTTCAATCTTGAGGAGTTGCTATGGGCATAAGCAATATATGCTCCAGTGATGATGGCAGACTCTACTGAATATGGGCACCGTCATCTATAGACAGATGCAAAATGCCTGCTCAGGCACTGTTTATGGCAGACAGTAATCCACATGTTTATTTGTTCTTTTTCTTGAACACTTGCTGTAAAATGTAGTAAAGATATGTTAAAAGTGTAGTTGAGTGCCATAATAATAGGAATGGAAAGGTCTGTCATAAAACTTTTAGGATAGGGAAGGAGGTCATAGAGTATGCCTGGTTGAACTTTGTAACTGAGTTATGCACATCATGTTCTTGCTGAAGCAAGTTATTTTTGCTTGTACTGGACAAGTTTCGTAAAGGTGACTGGCATAGCATCTCCAAAAATTGCGTTATATCTAGGATTCCTACCCAGGTGGCTAGTCATGCTCAGAAATATTATAGCCGTCTGAAGTCTTCAAACAAAGACAGAAGACGATCTAGTATTCATGATATCACTAGCTTGAACGATGGAGACACATCAACACCACAGGGACCTATAACAAGTCAAGAGAATGGTTCCGCAGGAGTTGCGGGAAAGCCTCCTAAGAGTTTGTCTCAGCAATCTCTACCAAGAGTTGTTGCATATGGACCTCCTGTGGGTCAACCTATTGCTGGGCCTGCTAGTTCGGCTGTTGGTACTCCCATCATGATTCTTCCTGGACATATTCCTTATGTTTCAAGTGGACCTTTTCCAGGATCAGTAGTTCCTGGTACTCCCATGAATGTTGTGCTAGTTGCATATGCCATTTCTCAGCCAACAATGCACCAATAGAAAGAATGCAATTGCTCAAAACTTAAAAGCAAGGGACTGAATCTAACTTGTACATGTAAGTGTGCTCTTTGTGTTCCCTTATGGTGTAATGTAGGAAGTAGCACTACTCTGTCAACAAATCTGTATATGCTGGAAAACTTGTTTATTGTTGTCATTAAGGACCATGTGTTTTAGAGGTGAAAGAGTTCAAGATGTTCTTCTGCACAAAAGAGTGTTTGAGATGAAATTCATTATATTTCTATGTCAGATATGGATTGATAGAATTGGAGGCAATGGCCCTGATTTTCCTTCAAATCTGGTGCATTTTTAAAAATCAAGGAGCTGTCAACCTAAGGTCAATAACCTCAAACTTCATGAACAAGTTATGTATATTCAATATTGACAGATTGGTACACGGTGCATTGAAATGTCAATTTCATTTGATAATTTTCTTGTCTTTTTGAAACAAGGAAACTGAGTATTGTAATACAGTTCAGGAAGTTTGTAGGTTTGCCATTTCAAATTTAAGCCAAGTCAAGCTTCCATGGCAGAAAGGTTGTATCTGTTTTGTTTCCATTAAAGTGGTCCACAAATTAACCTGAAAGATGGTCTTTCTAGGTTTTAAGAGCTGGAAATTCTCATTCTGTATTTGACGTTATGATTTGCCACGATCTGAAATACTAAGTGTTATGAGCCTAAGGACACTTAATTTTGGCACTCTCTTGTGTCTACCGCCTTTCTCTTAGGAAGACCAGTGTATTTCTATTTTTCAGCACTTGTTCTTGGGCTTTGCACTCTCTCTAGCACACTAGCCCTATCTCTCCATAGGGCATATGTGAGGACGCTATTTCAGAATTTGGGTGAGATCGGGATTCATTGTTTAATCTGTTAGACCCTTACAAATCTCAACAGAATGTGCATCATTGCTTTGATATTTAAATTTTAGACATAAGTTTAACCAATCAACTCGACAGACAACCATGTCTTTAATGATCATGATTTAGCAATTAATATATGTAACAAAAACATTACATCAGTTCACATCAAAAGAATGTAATGCAGTTTGCTATAAATATATTAAGTTCCTCATAGGTAACATAATTTCCAGCTTATACTTCTTCAGTTTCTCAAATAGATCATATCATGTCTGGCTAGAAGAGAGGCCTTTAACCAGCATTGTAAGCAGCAAGCTGTCATTTTTTTTAAACCTATTGCAAAGAGAAAAACTTACCTTGTAAAATCCTGCAGGGTCAAATCAGACACAATGGTGTAAAGATGCCACTGCCTATTCTTAGAAATGTAAAAGACTAAAAGAACAGGCACAATTGGTCTAACAAGCAGCATCTCTTGGATTTGAGCTATCATATATTGGATTCAACGAAAAGATTACTCCTTAAGGATCCGGGGCATGCGTGTATTAAAATAATTGTGAACACAACTAGTTGACCAATTAATCAGGGATCCATTAATGTCCAGCCTATGATGACACTCACACGAAGACAACCAACAACAATGATACAGTGCAGAAACTACACATAACAAATAATACGGTAGAATTAAATAGATATATTAACAGAATCTTGGATTATATGGCAACCATTTCAAACCCATATAAGCTGGTCTGATAGGCCTATATTTCAAAGTTTATATAAAGAAATTTAACAAACTTGAATGCATAGCCAAGATGAAGTGCAGGTTGGCATATGGTGTTTGCCAACAATTAATGATGGAGTTAAATCATGAGAACAATGTGTTTGCCAGCAATTTGTCATTTGTTCATTTCATGAGAAATCACACAGCAAATACAAACCCCAACATGTTCATTGGTTGCAACCAACAAGAAAGAAACACTGGACTATATTCCCATTGAGGGCTTGCATTCTAGTACATATCTGGTCATCATTGTTTCTATCTTCAGACATCTGGCCATTTCATAAATTGCCCTGAATCAGAGGGGTTTTCATTGCATTGCATTTCATTTTCTACTGTCTTGGTAACATTAAGGAATGGCTAGACCATAGATGCTGAACTACCCAATTGGGAAACCTATACCTGGTGATGTTTAAAACTGGTACAGTCAGTCTATGCGGAGAAGAAATAAAAGGCAAAAGGATATCAATTTATTGAGCATAAGTGGTTTGATCAGCTCCTCTCTTACTTCTATAATTTGTGTCGTAAATTGCGATGTGGAAATGATAAGAAAATAGCGACCGTGGTTCTGAAAGTTGTTAATAGAAGGCGAAGGAGATAAATAGAGTATTATAACTTGGTGGGATGGATAAATAGAGCATTATAAATTGGATGAATGAACTTGCCTGTCTGTCGCCTGGGTGGTGAGCTGCAGAGCCCGGGAGTGAGTTTTCTGGTGTGCTGGTGAGGTGCAAGGGCCGATTCGAGCTCGAGAGTGACTTTTCTGTTGTTCTGGTGAGCTGCAGGCGCCGAGTTGAGCCTCGGAGTGAATTTTCTGAGCTGGTGAGCTGCATGGGAGTGCCGAGTCCAATTGGTCAGGGAGCAGCCCGCGGTTATGTGAAAATTCGAATTGAAACTTGCATTAACTCTCCGTGGCAAGAATGGGATGGAAATTGGACAATTTTGTCAGAACACGACTTTAATGGGAAAATGTGGCGGAGCTCGAGGAAGGTGGTGGAGGGCGGAGGAATTGCCGACAAGGGAAATTTTGTCAGAACACAACTTTAATGGGAAAATGTCGCGGAGCTCGAGGAGGGTGGTGGAGGGCGAAAGAATTGCCGACAGGAGCCGGATGTTTTTCCCGGCGGCAATGGAAACGGGGCAATTCCTCCGCCTTGTTAGACTACTCCCTAATCCACATCCAACATCAGTACCTTAACTTTTTCATGAAGATATCATATTGAGAATGTTTGAAAAATGGTGGGAATCTAATGGAATAAATGTAGATTTATTATTATTTTAATTGGAAATCTTCAATTAAATAATAAAATTTGATTATGTCTGAATTGCTTATTAGCATAGCCCGACACCTACAGATCATTACGACAAAGTAAGAATAACAGAGAAGATGAAAGGTTGTACAAACCAACATATTTTTCAAAAAACTAATCCAACATCAGTACCTTAACTTTTTCATGAAGATATCATCTTGAGAACATTTGAAAAATGGTGGGAATCTAATGAAATAAATGTAGATTTATTATTATTTTAATTGGAAATATTCAATTAAATAATAAAATTTAATTACATCTAAATTTCTTATTAGCATAGCTCAAACCCTACATATCATTACGACAAATTAAGAATAACATAGAAGATGAAAGGTTGTACAAACCAACATATTTTTCAAACAACTAATCCAACCTCAATACCTTAACTTTTTCATGAATATATCATATTGAGAACGTATGAAAAATGGTGGGAAATCTGGGCAACTACTATCTCTCTTCTACGAGGGTGATGCTGAAAGAGTGACTATCTCTCTTCTACGAGGGTGATGCTGAAAGAGTGATAAGATTTCATTGTTTTGATTTTTTTTTGTTAAATAAAAAAAACCAATATTAATGGAGATATTGGTATTTTTTACTAAATTTTGTGAAGTGACTAAATGTATCTTTAACCATTCACCTTAAGATGTTTTTTACAATATAATTTCCTAAGTCTATTTAATATCTTCATTATCATAAAGGCCAACCTATATCCATGTTAACTCCACATCTACCACTCTTAGAGGGATGAAATATATTTGTCCCTCTCAACCCTTGGTAGACCCATAATTAAAATGGATCAAAGCTGATAGAATTTCCCCTTTAAATAGTCTATGCTCACATGAATCTCATGGTATTACCATGGGTTATCTTAAACTTGGAGCTTAAAAACTACTATTAGTAATTTATAAAAAATAATAAAAATAATAATTGATTTTTATTTTTTAATTTTACCGAGTTAAAATGTTTAAGTGACATTAAATTACAAAATCCATTTTTACTCTTGATCTACCAATCCCCAAGAGGGATCAAATATTTGTTCACTCTATACTAGTTTGCATATCACGTTATTTGATCCTTCTCGGGGCTTAATAGATCCAAAGTAAAGATGGATCTATGCTGGTTTAATTCCCCCCTTTAAATATGCTACATTCCACATGAATACCATGGGTCAATACCATGTGCCATCTTTATTTTTATTAATACTAACATTAGGGTTAATAATGTTTTTTGCATGGTATTAATAATAATTTGGCCCATGGTATTTGGCCCATAGGCTTCACCTAAATATGACACATTTTTTGAGTGTTCGTAAAGATAAGGTGACTTATGGAGTAAATATAAAAAAATGTTTTATTTATTTACCATACCTCTCATTTATTTATATTTTTATTATAATTTACATACCTTCTTTTATAAATATGGTATTTGGCCCATAGGATTCACTTAAATAAAACCTTTTTTTTTAGCCTTCTTAAATAGAAAGAGGGTTATGGACTAAATATAAAAAGAGGTTTTATTTATTTACCGTATCTCCACTTTATTTATATTTTTATGTATTTACACCCTTGAGTATGTGACTTATGGAGTAAATATAAAAAAATGTTTTATTTGTTTACCATACATCTCATTTATTTATATTTTTTTTAATTTACCATACTTCTTTTATAAATATGGGATTTGGTCCATAGGATTCACTTAAATAAAACCTCTTTTTTGAGTCTTCTTAAATAGAAAGAGGGTTATGAACTAAATATAAAAAGAGGTTTTATTTATTTACCATACCTCTAGTTTATTTATATTTTTATTTATTTACCATACTTCCACTTTAGTTATATTTTTATTTATTTACACCCTTTCCATCCATGAAAACCAAATTTGAAAACAGAGAGCCATTCAAAGAAGAAATCAAGCCCATTGAGACCAAATACAACCTCCCAAACTACCTCCCAAACCAGAAAATGAGCAATTGCAAACGAATTTAACATTGCAAAGCAGAAAATTGGGCGATTGTAATGGAATATAACCTCCCAAACCAGGCGAATAGGGTCAAATGAGTTTTTTCATAGTTTATCTGCCACTTTTTTTTGGCTAAAATGAAAAAAATAATTATTTTTTAAATAAAAGTTGGGCTAAATATATGAAATGGGTGTTTTATAAAAAATTGCCCCTCTAAAATGAAAAACCCCTTAAATTTCGTCCTTGGGCTAAAATTCACCCCTAAAATTTACCATGCTTGTGATGCATCTTCGCTCATGTGTTCCCTTCCAAGCCACGTACTATTACAGGTTTCCAAGGGTGTACTCACCTCACTCTTCATGTGTTAGAACCTCTCATGCACCTTCCTTGACTTACTACAACTGTCACACCCTTGCTACTAATAGGGACATCTTACTTGCCTCTGTGCGAAATCGTGGTCAAGGCTGATCCAAGTGGATATTGGTGGCCACCCGCCAATTCCACTTGGACCCCCACCATTATTTATTTTAGTTTTTCAACTTCCTTAATTGTAGCATAGTTTACTATTTTTAGTAGCTTTTCGGGTCCTGAACTTCCGGAGCCGTTTTGAGGCCCTAAATGACGTTTTTTGGGAAAAATGGGAGCAACATGGAGCCATGGACCGATGTTGCTCTTCTCAAAGTTGTATTCCTTGGATACATATTTCTAACGAGGTATTGTGCACATCAAATGGAGATCGTATGCCAAAGTTACCACCCCAGGAAGTTGATGTACCAATTTACCCAAACGGGGCCTACAGTTTGGCGTTTCATCTCCTAGGGTTAGGTTTTTGGATGTTTAGGTTTTTATATTGTTTCTCAACAATAAATAGGCCTTCGAGCCTCATTGTAACACAGTTTAGAGGCATGTAGCCGCCACATCTCTTCTCAAAGATAAGCTACCATCGCCCTAGCTAGTTTGTTTCCATTTTTGTTTGTAAGCATATTTCTGTATTTTACGATAATGAAATGAAATATTATTTCTTCTGCATCTTTGTATGTATGGTTATATCTGTAATTTGTTTTGTTTCTGATTAAATCTGGATCAGTGGTATCAGAGCGATCTGCTCTTTCTTTGTCTTTCTTTGCATGTCTCCAACGAGGTCGGGATATAAGGAGTTAGGGCTTGAACTGGTTGAACCTTTACAAGACCAGCCTTGCAAATTCCGACGGCCTCCCATGGCAGATGAAAAGAAAGATGAGGGGGCAGGAGATCCTATCAAAATCTTGCTCGAAGAGGCTCTCGAGTGACAAAGGAACGTGATGATGGACAACTTTGCCTAGATCCTTCAGCGGCTACCTAGGGACGACACATCTACTTCCAGTAGATACTCTGGAAGCGCCACACCCTTTAAGGTACAAGTTACCTTTGACATTCCCATATTTGAGGGTCAGATAGATGCAGACGTCATAGATAAATGGTTAAATCTACTAGAAGGGTATTTTTCTGTTCATGATTTTTCTGGTCGAAAAAGATTACTTTCGCTCTTCTCAAAACCGCTCCCCATGTCAAGGACCGGTGGGAAACCTACTGCGAGTAGAAGGATGAAAGTATGGCCTCACTGTTTTCAACCGCACCCACTTGGAATTCATTCTAAGCTGCCATCAAGGAGTAGTATTACCATGTCGGAAGCTATGAGGATCAATACATAAAGTGGACCACGTTGCGGCAGGGAGGGGACCAAAACATGCCAGAGTTTACCTATATTTTCCATACCCTTCGCACAAAGTTTGGTATCAAGGATTCGAAGCAGCGATTGGTACTCAAATACCGTGGCTGCCTACACAGGTACATCTAGGATAAAATAGAATTCCTGAACATCTCCTCGCTCTGCACGACATACCGATATGCCGTCAAGATCGAGCAAAAGTTTAAACAAAAGAAGCGAGGCTTTGGATCTACGAATCTGAAGCAAGGGAAAGGTGCCCCCAAACCGCAAAACAAAGGAAAAAGCCAAGGCGGGGCGGCCCAAGACAACCCGCCAAAGTTGCAAGCAAAGAATAGGGTCGTGAAGCCGAAAAAGGACACGGGAAAGTGGTGTGAGTTCCACAAGAGCTCCACTCACAACATAAGTGAGTGTTGGGCCAAGCAATCACTGATGGCCGAGCTAAAGGTTTCAGAATCAGATGCATGTTCCGACTCTGAGTCAGAACCCGACAAGGAGAATGACAAAGGGAAGCAGATTATCGATGCAGAGCTCAATGCCATCGTTGCCACCATGAAGATCCAGAAGGAGGTGTTAGCGCTTGAAATTTCACCTCAGGCTGAGACAGGTAAACCTCAAGGCTACATCAAACCATTTAGCCTCGTAGCTAGCCCTACGGGGCAGGAGAAGGCTCTCTCCGGTCTATCTCGTAAAATCTCCAATAGATGAGAAGACCAATACGGTAACACTGATATTAGGCTAGTAAACTGATCAAAAAGATTGATTTTGGGGTTTTTGGGTTTTTGGTGGCAAATTGAGGAGAGGGCAATTTTGGGTGCGGGGATGGGACACAGTTTCTGCAGGGGGTTCCTAAGGGCGAGGTAGGAGACAGTGTTGATGCCTTTAACTGAAGTGGATGGTCAGGAATTAAAGAAAGAGAGAAAACAATAACTTTGAATTCTCTTTAGACAGTAGAAAACATTGAAATTAAACAAACTTAAAAGCAGAGCA
>APFE031741201.1:201912-219385 GCA_000404065.3 Pinus taeda | reverse complement strand
TGCTGAGTTTTTGTCAAATGGAGTTGCCATGATGAAGGGTCGCGCGGGGGGTGAGACCCGTTAATGAGCAAAAACCTGTAAATTGCCTAAAAAAACCAAAATTTACCCAAAATGCTCAAAATTTCTTGGGATTTGTGCTGTAGCTAGGCTATTTAGTGCCATGCTCATTCAAAGAGGCTTTGGCCAAAATTTGGAGTGGATCGTGCCTTTTCCGTCATTTTAGTGCCTTGGCCAACCTCCTTGGATCTAGCGATTGCAATTTTGACATTTCTCTAAAACCATGACACCTGTGCAAAAAGTGAAGGAGGTTTTTCTTATTTGGCATGTTGTGGACAAAAACATCTCTCAGTTTTCCAAAATTCATCTTTTATTTCTCTGAAACATCATTTGAGTGCGACTTGTCCCGATGTGTGAAACAAGGAATTTTGTCGAAATGGAGCAAAATGAAGGGGATAGGGGGCTTCTAAATTCTTGGGGAAATTTTTGGGAGTGGGGAGGGATGTTAGGAAGTAGGGGAAAATGGAACTTCAGAGATTGAGTAAGGGGAAGGGGTCGAAAAGGGAAAAACATAGGCCCAACCTAGAAAATTGCCAAGTTGTAGCTAGAAACTAGGGTTTGTGCGAAAATGAGGAATGGGGAATCTGAGTGTTGGGAAGTGTATGATATGGTACTTTAAGGATAGGGGAAGGTGTTTGAACATCAGGAAACAAGTTTTTCCATTGATTTGACCATCCAAGAGAAATTGGCTTCAAAACCCTAGGAGAGGGAAATGAACTTGCCAAGGCACAACTGAAGCATGAACAAGACGTAAAATGACTCATTAGACACTGACATGATAATGACAACCCTATGAATGATGATAGACTCAGCTGAATAGTGACATAGATTGGCATTTGGGCAACTTTGAAAAGAGTGAGAGCAAACGCTAGACCTAATGCCTAGTGACCAAATTTTGCTTGAAGACTCACTGAAATGACAAAATTTGACCTTGACACTTCAAAATCACTTTGTAAGAGCATATTTGATCACTGGAGGAAGGCTGGAAAGTCTGACACTAACAGGAGGAACCCGAAGATCCAGAGGAGGAGGAGTGCCTCTTCCACTCCCAGATGTGGGTAAAGGGCTCCCTGCTACAGTTCATTGTCGACAGCGAAAGCCAAAAGAACCTCATTTTGACATAGGTCGTGAAGTGGCTGGGCTTACCGACCACATCACATCCACAATCGTACACCATTGGGTGGATTCACCAAGGAGGGGATCTTCGCGTGGGCCAGTAGTGTCACCTTCCATACAACATCAATCCCTTCACAGATGAGGTATTGTGTGACGTTTCTCCCCTTGATGTTTATGATGTATTATTAGGCCAACCATACTTGTGGAAGAGACATGCTGTGTATGAATCAAGGCCTCGTGCTGTTATTGTTACTTTGGGAAATAAGTTGTACAGGATACTAGAGGTAGCACCGCTTACCGTCATCTCTTTGGTTACTGCAAAACAATGCAGTAAGCTCATTTCCAAAACTGGGAAAATTGTTTTCCTGAGGATACACCCTCAAGGAAAGAGGAAGACGGTGGCCACAGCCTCCAGACAGGGCCCCTCCACATGACAACTACAGATGGACAAGGTCGTGGAGGAGTACGAGGACATCTTCACCTCCCCCGCAGGGGTTCCTCTACACTGTCAGGTTAAGCACTCTATTGATCTGACCCCAGGTGCACTGCTGCCCAATGGACCAATCTATCGGTGCTCCATTCTAGAAAACGATGAAATCAAGAGGCAGATTCAGGAGCTGCTGCAGAAAGGTCACATCCATCCGAGTTCATTGCCCTATGGGAGCACGATCGTGTTGGTATAGAAGAAGGATGGGACTTGGAGACTCTGTATTGACTATCAGGCGCTGAACAAGATCACTATCTGTAATAGGTACCCGATCCCACGGATTGATGACCTCCTGGACCAATTGAAGGGGGGAAAATATTTCAACAAGATCGATTTGAAGTCAGGATATCACCAGGTACCAATCGAACCCTCCGATGTGTGGGAGACTGCCTTCAAAGCCAAAGAGGGTCTTTTCGAATGGTTAGTTATGCTTTTTGGGTTGACGAATGCTCCTGCAACCTTCATGAGGCTAATGGATGACATCTTGCAGACATTCACCAATTCATTTGTAGTGGTATACTTGGATGACATCCTGATCTTCAACCAGAGTTGGAAAGAGCACCTCCACCACATCTGATATGTTCTCCAAACACTACGGCAACACAAGTTATGTGCCAATTTGGATAAATGCACTTTTGGCATGACCCAAGTTCAGTATCTGGGATACATTATTGATGAACGGGGGGTGCATGTGGATCCAGCCAAGATCCAATTCATTCGGGTATTGGCCATCTCCAACCACTCTGACAGAGCTCCGCAGCTTTCTGGGTCTTGCCAACTTCTACCGCAGGTTCGTGTTGGGATTTTCTTATATCACTTGGCCCTTGAGTCAAGTCACCAAGGGAGGAGCAAAAGAAAAATTCTTTTGGTCTGAATCTCAACAGAAGGCATTCACAGAGTTGAAACATCACCTCTACTCGGAACCAGTGCTCGCATTACCAAACTTGCAACAACCATTTTAGGTCGAGACATATGCCTCTAACTATGCTATTGGGGCAGTCCTTACATAACACGGGCATCCAGTGGCATATCACAGTGAGACACTTTCAGACACGGTTCAAAAGTATCCCACTTATGACAAAGGGATGTATTCCATTGTGCAGGCCTACCGATAATGGAAGCATTACATTTTGGGGAAGGAACCAGTCATCCACACATACCATCGGCCCCTGCAGTTCATATAGACCCAAGGGAAATTGCAAAATGATCACCATCAGAAGTGGTCCACATACCTGCAACAGTTCCATTTGAATATCAAGTATAAGAAGGGCAACACCAATAATGTTGCAGATTTCCTCAGTTGACCACTGATCATGGCGTTAACCACCATGCTCAACTCTTGTGGGTACGATACTTCTGATTGGCCACTTCTCTACAAAAGCGACCCAGAATTCAGCCAAACATACCAAACACTGTTGGAGGGTCAGCATGTTCTAGATTTTCACCTCTTGGATGCCGTGTTATGCCACCTGGGTCACCTTTGTGTTCCTTCAAGCGAGTGTGCCAAGATGATTTGGGAAGCACACTACATTCAACTTGCTGGGCATTTTGGGGTCGAGAAAATGGTGGCAGTACTACAGAAGTATTTCTATTGGCTGAATCTTCGACAGGATGTCGGGAAGTACATCAGATCATGCACTACATGCGCCATTGCCAAATCGACCATCAACAAGCAAGCCCTCTATACCCCGCTACCTACCCCTAGTCGACCTTGGGAATCCATCTCCATGGATTACATGTTAGGCCTTCCTTCTACTAAGCATGGAAACAACTGTGTTTTTGTGGTCGTCGACAGGCTCTCGAAGATGGCCATTATGGAAGCCTGCAAGAAGAATATCATAGCAGAAGCCACTGCTAAACTCTTCTTTGAACGAGTGTGGGTACACATTGGGGTCCCATAGTCTATCATCTCAGATCAGGACAACAGGTTTCTCAGTACTTTCTGGTCCAATCTGTGGTCGATGCTAGACACCAAACTCACTAAGTCCACAGCCTTCCATCCCTAAACTGATGACCAGACAGAGGTTGTCAATAGGATGATCGTACACATTCTGCGCATGTACAACTCAAAGCATCCACGCACATGGGATGAGAGCCTCCCTTATGTTCAGCACAGCTATAACCGGGCTTTCCACAACTCAACTAGCCACAACCCTTTTCAAGTGGGCTTGGGATTCCAGCCACTATGTCCCATTGATGTGGCCACGCCATTTACAACTACTCAGGCAGATTCAGCTCATGTCCTGTCCAAAACAGATAAGGTAAACAACTTCATTGAGCGCATCCAACATATTCACTAGTAGGTCCACGACATTCTGGAGGAATCAAATGCCAAGTACAAGCAGCGACATGATCAACATCGGGTCCCACACAAGTTTCAAGTGGGCGACAAAGTCTGGTTGCATTTGCAAAAGGAATACCTTACCGGAGCCTATCAGAAACTCAGACCTCTCTGATATGGCCCTTACACCACTACCAAGGCTTTGGGAGACAATGCATTTGAGCTTAGCATTTTGCCATTCCTTGGCCTGCACCCAGTGTTCAATGTGGACTGCCTTCGGCCATACTTTCCACGATTACTAACACATCCGACATTGCAAAACATCTCACACCCATAGAGTTAAATCCAGATTGCATGGAACAAGCTGCAACTGATCAGATCATGGACACACAGATCAAGAACACTCGCGAGCAGAAGATCCCACTCTATTGAGTTGTCAAAGCAGGCCAACTCCTTCACCAGGGCAAGTGGCTCACCAGGGACCAAGTTCAGCAGAAGTTTTCTCATCTCATGGAGGAACTCAACGCAATGGGGACCATTGCTTCCTAAAAGGGGAGGAATGATTTAGGTGGATATTGGTGGCCACCAGCGAATTCCACTTGGACCCCCACCATTTTTTTTTTCAGTTTTTCAGTTTCCTTAATTGTAGCACAGTTTACTATTTTTAGCAGTTTTTCGGGTCCTGAACTTCTAGAGCCGTTTTGAGGCCCTAAACGATGTTTTTTGGGAAAACTGAGAGCAACATGGGGTCCATGGCTCAATTTTATTTTTCCCATAGTTGTAGTCATCGGATAGATCTTTTTAACGAGGTATTCTGCACGTCAAACGGAGATCGTATGCCAAAGTTACGACCCCGAGAAGTTGATGTACCAATATACCCAAACGAGGCCCACAGTTTGGCGTTTCATCTCCTAGGGTTAGGTTTTTGGATGTTTAGGGTTTTCTATTGTTTCTCAATAATAAATAGGCCTTCAAGCCTCATTGTAACACAATTCAGAGGCATGTAGATGCCACATCTCTTCTCAGAGATAAGCTACCAACGCCCTAGCTAGTTTATTTCGATTTTTGTTTGTAAGCATATTTCAGTATTTTACAGTAATGAAATGAAGTATTGTTTATGATGCATCTCTGTATGTATGGTTATATCTATAATATGTTGCGTTTCTGTTTAAATCTAGATCAAAGGCATTACCGTACAACCCACTGCTGGGACTCCTACACCAAACCGTCTAAGGTCTAATTGGGACTTCTTATCGGGGAGATCCCTTGACATGTTGGCGGGTCCAACATCATCAACATTTCTGGTGCTAGAAGGAGGGCTAGATGACAAGTTGTGTCCTCTCATCCTGTTTTGAAATTTTTCATATTGATCATGAAGTCTTACACTCTCCTCCCTCCATGATGTTCTTCGCATGCCGAATTTGTTACCATCACGAGGGAGTTTTTTAATCTCTTGTCCACATACACGCGTGATGGTGAAGGTGAAGTGGCTTAGCCTAATTTCTTATGTGACTTCCTTGCCTCGCTTCACGAGGATGATGGATGTTTTGACGAACATGCCTATTTTTTGCTTGCATACGCACTTCGCGAATCTCCACATCGATGGTTATGCAGCCTACTAGATGACAGCGTGCACTCACTTGAGCACTTCTGTGATCTCATTGAAGACACTCTCTATCATTTTGATCTAGAACATCTTGACCAAAAATTGTTACAACAACGGAAGGCTCCGCATGAATTGTCGATGGATTTTTGGTAGCGCTTCCATGACTTGCAGTTTCAGGCTCCGAAGAGCCAGATGAAATTTTTCTATCTTTGGGATAGATTCGAGTATTGCCTTAAGAAATATGCCCATCCCAAGAAGAAGTTTGAACTCAAGCCTCGCTCAATATTCTTCACTTTTGGAGTTGTGTAATCATAGATGGATGTGGTCACTTTCACAAGTGATTGTCTACTGTCGCCTCATCGAACAGCTCCACCACGCAGAGTGATGTTCGAGATCATGCTCACACATCTATTCAGTTGTCACATCCTCCAAACATCACTATGCTTAATTTTCGCACATATTTGGTTGCAAGTCCTGTAGAAATTCTCACTGTAGATTAATCTGATTATGCAACGTACACTAATCTCACACACTACTCCAACACACTGTCAGAACTATGCAATCCTTAAGGAACCGTGTTCCTTCTGCATGGATGAGTTTCCTTTATAGGAAAATTCCTCCAAATGATAGTACATTGTCCCTGTCTTTAATCTCAACTGGGTCTTTGTCTGAACTGACATGCATGAGTTATTTACGAGAGAATATTCAGTTATTTGGAGAAAACTAGTTACATGCATGCACGCATTAACTGATTGAACTCACAATTAGTTCCTCAAACTGTTTGGAACTAATTTAACTGGACTTAACTCAGTTAACTGAGCTAACTAATTACAACTCAATTATAACTCATCCTTATCTCCTTCACTAAGGGATAACTTCCTTAATTTAAGGGATAATTGTTGCATGTCTTCACCAAGACTTCTAGCTTGAATTTTTCTAACAAATTAATCCAAGATGAATTAATTAATTATTTTTCAAGCAGCTGGTGAGACTAAATTCGAATTTTAATTCTCAATTCTAATTCAAGGGAAAATCAAAATTGGAATATTCTGAATGCTATTTTTAGCATTTCTTGTTGCTATTTTCAACACTCCCTCTCAACAAGAAAGGAATTCAACTAGATCCCGATCCTAAACCTTTGGAATGTTCTGCAAGCAACACTTCTCCCTAGTGTTGTGGCTCCAGCAACTCCGAAAACAGAAAATAACATCCAACCTGAATCAGAATGATGCCTTTGTCATCAAAGTCTCTGACTGTTATTGCCTTTGTCAACTGAAAACTCTGCACCTCTACGCTCTTCAGTATCTAACTGCTCTAGCCTCTGTCGCTTTGATCTCTCACTGCATCAATCCCACTGATTCCTCCTCTCATCATGTTGCATCATGCTACCCACTGCTGCACTACAACTCAGTTACTGAGAAGTAAGTAACTAATCTCTCAACTGACCTCCCTATTGGGCTAGAAACATCCCCTGATGTTGAAGCTCCTTCTCTGACCTCTGCGCTGCTGAAACAACTCCCTGCATCTAACACTATTGCACACCTCTTTGTGCCATCCTGCACTGGTGCAACACTCCTGTGCCTCTCACATTGTTGCAGCCTGCTAGCTCTATGCTATCTTGGGACTCCTGCATTGTAGCTCTCTCTGCCGCTCCATCCGCATTTGTCTCTACCCACTCAGCTAGTCCTACTACTCCTTGTCAAGGCTCTAGTAGCAAGGTCTAATCCAAGAGGTTGGGTACCTCGAGGATCCTACCCCTATTTCAACCTTCTTAGGACTATCACTTCACATCGCCCCACCTCACACCCTGAGGTATGGCTGCATGTGATCCCTCTGCCCACTTGGCCCGAAATTCCCCCCTACTAGAGGTCTCTGCATGAGTGGATGCCTCCACTCGGCCTCCTCTCGGCTTCTCTAGTTGTGGCTACTCCACAACTTCCTGAAGTTGCTTCTCCAATTGTGGCTCCTCCACAATTGTCTGAGACTTCTTCTGTGGTTGCATGTTGAGAGGAAATTTACTCTCCCTCTCAACCACCAAGTAACTAAACGTTGCCTTGCTCCACAAGGCTTTGCATGCATCTTGAACCTCAAGAGCATACAGGTTTTGTACCCTTGAACCGATTGTTTAGTCAATTTAGTATGTCCTAAATTGCTACGTTAATTATCAATCTGGGAGTTGTAAACTAATGAAGTGTGGTGCACTATATGTGCAAGACAACCTCTTTCTTACTTTTTATTATTTTCAATTTTATTTTGTTTTTGGGGTTTTTCCTTTGTGGATCTCCTAATACAAATGGAAATTCTATCCATATGTTTTAAGAATACTTTTAGAGGGCAAGTATGGATGTAGATTTAAGACAAGGTTTTATGTCTCTTATGATAACTACCAGAACTTAGCACTTCAAAAGATCTCAAAACATGCTAGTGATAAAATTAGTACTTGAACAGGAATATAAATGTGCAGCTACTTAAATAAAAAAAAAGATGAAATATTGATCATGAAATCACTATCTCTGCTGCCCATCTAAATACAGAAATAAAATCTAAACTATTGCACTCAAACAAGCCAAAAATTGCAGACTAATGAAAGCAAGATCAATTTACTTCACTTATAATCCAATAGCTCGCCAAGTAGCTTTTTGGGTTAAGCCATGGCACCGGAGATAATGTAAAATAACATGAAGAATTGATATTTGAATTACCTACTTGTAGATTAATGAAAGTAAAATCAAATCACTTCACTTATAATCCGATAGCCCGCCAAGTAGCTTTTCGGGGTTAAGCCATGGCTCCGGAGATAACGTCAAATAACATGAAGAACTTGATATCTAAACTACCTACTTGCAGAATGAAAGTAAAATCAAATCACTTCACTTATAATCCGATAGCTTGCCAAGTAGCTTTTCGGGTTTAAGCCATGGCTCCAGAGATAATGTCAAATAACATGAAGAATTTGATATCTAAACTATCTAACAACAACAAATAAATAGGACTGAAATCAAAGCATAACTGAAATTGAAAAGCTTAAAAACAAAGTTCAGCAGAGAGGCAAATCTCATGTCCCTATTTGATGCAAAAATTATATGAAAAAGCTCGAGCATAACCTATCCTGAAACACACTAATCAGTGTTAGTAAAAGTATGTAATGCTGGAAAATCATGTACACGAATGAAAGATTAACACCATAAATGAACTATGAAACATATACAGTTAAACAAACTATGAAATATATACAATGGAAATAAGAAAACGATGCATGAAAACTTTACAGAAATGAAAAACAAAACCTCAGCTAGCAGGGGCCCTCTGCACGGCCTTGGTTAATATGCTGTCAACCCAAAATCACACTTACACAGTCATAAAAAAATAGAGTTTTATATTGCAAAACAGAGGAAATATCTTCTTGTTACAACGGTAGGGCTAACGCTACATCAACAACATAAAGACTAACAACAAGACTAACTATTTGCGTTTGCAAACGCGTTATTTATAGAGGAAATTGCATAACTGTTTTTCTGTGAGGAATCTTCAGCAGAGGACACGTAAAAAGATAGAACCCATGAGCCCAGCGTCTTGGTTGCCATGATCATTAAATCTACAAAAGGTGGATGTTGGATTTGCGTTGTGGAGACGGTCTGCAGCTGTCAAGAGGGATCCACGAATCTAGGAATGGCCTCGGACCTTTCACGTGCTGAAAACAGAGACCTATTTGCTGTAGGACTCCTTGTTTGACCGTTTATTGACCAAGGCTTTCCTTTACGAATTCAATTGAACAGATAGGACCTTGTCCATGTCCAGATCATTCCTGAGCTTCCCACGTGCCTCGTTTTACTTGCCGACACCTGTAACCTATAGATCAATAAAAATAGGCGCAGAATCGCGAGTCAGCTGTGGAAAGTGGCTGCATTCCGCAGCTGATGAACAAAATCTAAGTCCAATAGCAAATACAAAAATATAGTTAGAAAACCACTTAAATGCACTCCTAGAATCAATATGTAATGATCTTTGATAGCTTATGAGGCACTAGTGTGGGAAAAAGGTCTAGGAAAGTATGTAGAAGAGAGGTAGTTTTAGGGCTCAACATACCCCCACTGTGAAGGTGTTGCATGTCCTCATGCAACCAAAACTTTGACCATCCTCCCTTCAGTTCATTTGTTCTGAGACCTCTGCTAATACATCTAGCCTTCTTTTCTTCTTCCTTGGTGTCACTGTCATCCTGGGCTTCATCATTAGGCACCTGTATTTGAGGTTGATAAGGGCTCTGCTCAACCTCCTGTTCTTTTTCTTCAATTTCCTATTTTTCTTGCCACAATCCAAGATGCAACATGGTGTTGTCATGGATAATTTTATCCAACCTGCTCTGTTCTTTCAATGTTTCATTTTCCCTTTTGATGTGTCTATTAAAGACTTCTAGTTCAAAAACTTCCTGTTTTAGTGATTGGATCAAAACTTCCTGGGCTGTATTAGGCTGAGTAGATGAAGTGCCTTGGTCTGTTGTAGTTTTCTCCAATGATTCAATAAAATCATACATTTCTTGCTGAGTTGGATCTATTTAAGTTTAGCCTTTCTTGGACTGATCTCAAAATCTGGTTGAGAAAAAGGAGAATGCTGTGGGCTATGGTTAGGAGGGATTGTTGGTCACTGTTCTAGTGTTCCCCTCCTAAGTCTATGAAGTGGGCCCCTTTATTTTGAACTTTCTTCAATTTACCTTTAAGTCTGGAGCTCCTCCTTAGATTCTGTGAGCTGGTGTCTCCTTTTTCCACACTCTATTTTTCTTTCCCTTTTTCCTTTGCTTTAGAGATTGTTCTTTAAGGTGGATTAGTCTTTTAGAAAGTATCTGATCCTCTTCTAAGGAAGGTTCTGGGGTTTGATAAACATCTTCAACATTTCTTTTCCCCTTTAGTTTCACTTCCTTCCTAACCTTAGTCAAAGTTTCAGACAACTTTTCTTCCTTACTAGTTTCTTTAGCTATGCTAGTAGGAGTATCTTGAATGTTTACACTTGTTTTTCTTCTCCTACTTTTCCTTGCTGAGCTACCTTCAGGTGTTTCAGGTGGGTCCTAAAAGAAGTTTCTAATTAGGAACTGTTCCCATGTGTCCTTTCTTTCCTTCAATTGTTTTTCAATCAGCATTTTGACAAGGCTGTAATGGTAAAGGTGAGGCTCTACGTCATCCAGATTCTTTTGTACAGTTGTGGACATCATTTTCAGGCTACTCAATAGGAAATAAGGCAAATTGATGGTTTGATTTTCCAGAAAATTCATTAGTAACCTGATGTGGTACATGTACATGGACCCAAACCTTCCTTCACACGTAATAAACTTCTGAATTATCAATAATAAACTAGTCGACTTTTCCCCTAGAGCAGAAATAGGGATTCCACATTTGAAAACGGTTATATCCATACCTGGGTTATGAAAAATAATCCTCCAGGCCCTCTCATCAAAGTCTTTGTTTTTGAACCACCGTTCTCCCTCCTGTGGGAGCTCCGTTGCTACTGCAATGGATTCCTCTGTGACTGAAAATTTGAGATCTCCAACCTCAACTTCCATGCTGTTAAAAGACCTTGAAAATGTCTTCGTGACTTCTTCATTGTGACCTCTGAATTTCTGGATAAATTGCAGCCATCGTGATTTCCTTAATGTGATTTTTAACTATGGATAACCCTCCATGAATTTAGGCCCGTCCGGTTCTATTCTTACCAGAAGGCCCATTCCTTCCTCCTGCTTTGAAAATACCTCTGTAAGTGATGGACTGTAAGTGATGGATTGATAGAGGTGGAACGGTTGTGTGAGCGGAAGATGGAGGAGGATCATTAGCTACCAAACGGAAAGAATACAGAGTATGTAATGAAAATGAGTTCACGAAGCGGAGGCTTGTATAAACAGACAAGTATTGCCAATCGTAAACTCAATGGGAGAGTATGGAAATAGAGTGAGTCTTGGCAGACTTTTGAATTAAAAGGCTGCAGAGTGGATGTTAGCAAATTCAAAAATGACTGCGGAGTTGTGCGGCAGAGGAGAGTTGTGGTCAAATAGGATTACGTCTTCATAATTAACCGTTTCAACAGGTGGAATGCAGACGTACAATTAAGTATGAGTTAGATTCAGAAGCAGATCATGAGGTTGTTGGAAATTGATGCGGAGTTCATGGTGGAATTATGCAAAGGTCATGGAGGAGTTATGGAAGCTATCAATTCGAATCATTACACATAATGGAGCCGGTGGTTTTACAACTATACAGATTATGTGTTTTAAAATGCTATTTGAAATTAATTTTGCTCATACCTTAGAATCTTACCACTTCCGTTCGCTGACCTTTGATCGACGACTTCTTATTGGTGCTTTAGGTGCTAACATCTTCAAAATATCTTCCTCTTCCATACCTGCATTTGGTTTTCATCAATACTTGGCTAACATCTGACTGTCACTATAGAGTAATAGAGTATTAGCTGCGGAATCAACAATTAGTTGCGGAATCAGTATTCAGCTGCGGAATCAGAATTCGGCTGCGGAAACTGACACAGTGAACATATGTCTTGTTGAAGTGAATGGAGATGGATGGAAATGAATGATGACTGAATGAATGATATATGAAAACTAGACATGAAATGACTTTTATTGGTGAAATGTGATGGCGAAATGGAATGAAATGAAGTGAAGTGAAATGACATGAAATTGAACTATGAATGAAATGAGAGGGATTTTTTTTTGTTTGGAAAATATAGGGCGTCAAAAGTTTCTGATTTTCGTCCTATATTTTCTGTATAGGACTGCCAATCAGTGATTGGTTTTTAGGCTTATACAATTTTATTTATTTATTTATTTTTACAATGAGAAGAACAAAGACTAGGCTGGTGAAGAAGAAGAATTCTTATTCACCAGCCTTATTGCAGAATTATCTTGAAAGATTTTGACAAATTCCTCCTTTGAGAGTGGCTTATGATAGATCGTCAATCTGTGACCATTCACAATGAGAGGAGTTTGATACTCATCAATGGTTTTGATTCTTACCGCTCCATTGCTAAAAACTTTTTCAATCTCATACGGCCCAAGCCAATGAGTCTGAAATTTACCTTTGAAATCTTTGAACTTGGAATCAAATAGCAATGCCCAATCTCCTTCTTGAAACTTTTTCTCCTTGATGTATTTGTCATGCCACTTAGCTCTTTGATATTGAACTAGATTAGTTCTTCGGATTGCTTCTTGTCTGATCTCATCTAGTTCATTCAATTGCTCCATTCTATGCTTTTGAGCTTCTGATAGATCCATTCCCAATTGAACTGCCATCTTGAATGTCCTAACTTGGAACTCAATGGGGAGCAGAATTTCTTTCCCATAAACAAGTTCATAGGGAGAATGTCCTATTGTGTTCCTCCATGTAGTTCTGTAGACCCATAAGGCTTCAGGAAGCCTTTCTGCCCAATCTCTTCTGTGTAGATGAACAGTCTTGATAATGATGCCTTCAATTACTTTGTTTGTGGACTCTGCTTGACCATTTGTTTGTGGATGATAAGGAGTAGATTTTTTGTGCTTGACCTTGTACTCTTCCATCAACTTCTTCACCAGTTTGGATGTGAATTGACCTCCCTGATCTGTCACAATTTCCCTTGGAACACCAAAGTGAGTAAAAATATCCTCATAAAGAAAACTAACAATTGAATGCTTAGTAGCATAAAATAATGCTTTGGCTTCTACCCATTTAGTGACATAATCGGTACATAACAATATATACTTTTTCTATTTAGATGGTGGATTAATAGGTCCAATAAAGTCTAAAGCCCATTTTTCAAAGGGTTCACTGAGTATCTGTGGTTGTAATGGCATCTCAATTGAGAGGGTAGGTTTCCCTACTCTTTGGCAGCTGTCACACCTTTTGACATATTGTTTTGCATCTTTGAAGAGGGACAGCCAATAATATCCTAAAGAAAGGATTTTATAGGCTGTCCTTTTGTCATCAAAGTGTCCACCGCACGGTTCATCATGACATGCTTTGAGAATATCAGGCATTTCATCTTCCCTGACACATCTTCTAATCACAAGATCTGGCCCTGTTTTAAACAATTCGTTAGAAATCCATGAATATTTTGAACTCTCCTAAATAGTCTTTCTTCTTTCACTAGGAAATAAATGTGGAGGTAGTTTCCCTGTAACCAAATAGTTAGCTATATCTGCATACCAAGGAGTCTTAGTAGTTACTGCAAATAAATATTCATCAGGAAACTTGTCCTCTACAGGAGAATCTTCTTTAGTATTCTGAATCCTAGAAAAGAAATCAGCTACCGTGTTTTGTTTCCCTTGTCTATCTAACACAATGATATTGAATTCCTGTAAAAGTAGGAGCCACCTTGTAACTCTGCCATTAGTAACAGGTTTGCTCATTAGATATCTACTTACAGAATGATCAGTATGAATAAAACTTTTATAGCCTGTTATTAATGTCTGAACTTATTGATTGCATGAACAACAACGAAAAACTCTTTTTCAGTCACAGTATAATTCAACTCAGTGGGAGTTAAATTTTTACTGGTATAGTAAATGGCATAAGGAACTAAATATTTTTGTCCCAACATGGCCCCTAGAGCTGTATCTGAAGCATCTGTAGAAATATGGAAAGGAAGTTTTCAATTTGGTCCTCTCAAGATAGGTGCTTCAAATATTCTTGTTTTCAAAGCTTCAAATGTTGATTGGCAATCAGGACTCCATTTGAATTCACAGTATTTTGTAAGTAGTTTAAAGAGTGGAGATACCATTTTGGTGAAGTTTTCTATAAATCTTCTATAATATCTAGTAAATCCCAGAAAATTTCTGACATCTTTTGACAATTTGGAATAGGTAACTTGGAGATGACTTCAACTTTTGATCTATCAACTTTAATCCCATCCCCTGAAATATGATGTCCTAAAACAATAACTTCAGTAAACATCATAAAGCATTTTTCATGGCTTAATGAAAGGTTTGTTTCTTTACATCTTATAAGTACTTTTTCCAAATTTTCTAATGCCTCTTCAAATGAATTACCATAAACTGTAAAATCATCCATATATACCTCTACACAATCATGGATTAGATCAAAAAAAATTCGTAGTACTGCTCTCTGGAATGTTGCGGGTGCATTACATAATCCAAAAGGAAGCACTCGATAAGCAAAATTTCCCCATGGATAGGTAAATGTGGTCTTATCCTGATCCTTAGGTGCTACCTGAATTTGATTATAACCACTAAAACCATCCAGAAATGAAAAGTACTTTTTGCCTACTAATGTATCTAATACTTGATCGATAAAGGGCAAAGGAAAGTGATCTTTCAAAGTTGCTTTATTCAATTCCATGTAATCAATGCACACCCTCCATTTACCATTCTTTTTGGGTACTATAACCAAGGGAGAAACCCATCGGCTATTTGAAATTGGGTAAATTAAGTTTACATTGAGTAGTTTTTTGAGCTCTTCTTTCACAATCTCCCTAAGATTTGGATTCATCCTTCTCTGAGGTTGTCTGATTGGTCTACTATTTTCCTCGATATAGCTATGATGGATGCAAGTCTTAGGGTCAATACCTTTCATATCAGTATACTCCCATGCAAATGCAGCAGAATGTTTTTGCAAGATTCTGGTTAGCTCTTCCTGTTGTAACATTTCCAATTTTTGTTGATATTCAATGTTTTACCTGGAAAAATTTCAACTGTAGAACTACCAAACTCTTCCATAGAGTAAAGAGACATTTGCCTTGATGACAAATATTCAATATCAGAATCTAGCTGAAATTGTGTGTGGTCATATTCTGAAGATGCTTCAAAATTTTCTAATGTGTTCAAAATTTGACTATCTTCACTAACTTCAGAGATAGTAAAGACAGGTTGTGTAATATCTTCATCATTGACCCATTCATTGTCTCCTACTTCTGTAACTGCTTTTGCTGGAGAATACAAATTGAATTTATTTGTTGAACTACCATCAGAAATGTACATATCCCTAGATCTACAACTAATAAAAGCATCAGCTATGGCTAGCCAAGGTCTTCCTAAGATGAGTGGGTGCCCTCCTAGATTACTCTTGGGAGTCAAAATCATGAAATCTACTGGATATTCCCAAGAATCTAAGGAGAATGAAATATATTCTAATACACCATCTGGTTTGATTATTGATCTATCTGCAAGCTGCAGTAAAGTGGGTGTAAAAAGAAGATTAGAAAGTTTAAGCTGTTCCATAGTCTATCTACTCATAATGTTTATAGCAACCCCTAAGTCAATCAAAGTATTTGGAATTTCTATCTCATTTATGTGTGTCTTGACAATTGGACTACCTGGATCCACATATTTCTGCATGGTAATCTTTCCCATCATGATATCTGCAATTTTTCCTACTAGGTGGATTCTTTTTGTATCTCTTGGTTTCCTACTTGGTCTTTTGAAACTCAACTCCTTTATTGTTTTGCTAGAATAGGAATCTCCCTAATGGCTTGTAGCAAGGGAATCTTGATACAGACATTCTTTAATTCATCTAGGAAATCATAGTCAGGCAACAAGATTTGTTTTTCCACCCCTTTGTCAGTCTGTAATCTTTCAGGGAAAGGAGGTGTGGATGAAGATGCAGGTTGCTCAACTATAGGAGTTGTGGGGGTTGACTCTTTTTGTTTTTCTTTTGAATGATTGGATTTTGAAGGGATGCTTCCTCAGAACCTTTATTGACTTTAAGAGAATCCTCCCCAGAGGCATCTTGCTCTTGAACATCTATAAAAGGTTTTTTCTTTTCTAAAACTCTACCAGATCTGAGTTGAACATCATTAAGAGGAACAATCATAAAGTAGGAAATTGTTGTCTTCTACATGTAAGCATTCTGAGGATTTTTTGTTGTTGGAATTTGGTAATGGCTGGGCTGGTAGTTGATTTGGCTTTTGTTGGAAATGAAGAAGAAAGTTGAGAATTTGGATTTTGTTGAGAAGGTTGTTGTTGTGGAAATGGCAATGAAAGTTGTGGGTTTTGATTTGGAAGTTGTGGATTTTGAAAAGATGGAGGATATTGATAAAATTGAGCAAATCTCCCATAAGGATTTTTTACCCCTTGTGCCCATGATTGATACAGATTTTGAGGTTGGGGCCAAGGTTGTTGCCAAGAATTCCAATTTGGTGGGAGCTAAAAATTCATAGGATTGTTAAATCCTTGATTTTGTTGCCATTTCCGAGGTCTTCTTGAAACAAAACAAAGGGATTCTACTGAATTTGGATCTTCCTAAAAGACAACTTTGAGCCCAGGAATTTAAGGACAATCCTTGGTCTCATGACTTTCTGAGCAAATCATACATGTTTCTACAACTTTTGCATCCAAGGGGCATTCGCTTAGAGCATGTTTCTTTCTAAATTTTGGGCAAAAAATGGCTAAGGCATCAGCTTCTGCTTGTTTTGAATTTTAAGGGTGTCTAGTTGTTCACTAAGACTCCCTAGAATATCAGTTTTGAACTCATCAAGCATATTTCCAATCTCTGCCCTACTTACTGATCCAGTTGAAGATTTGTTTGCTCTAATAAGAGAAGGATCTCTAGGCCCCTTTCCGGTTTTAGATTTTCCCCTTGAGAGATGGACACATAGTTCTGCTATGTCATGTAGTGGAAGTTGAGAAATATCTCCCTTCCCCATCATGTTTAAAATATCTATCCATTCATCTCTAATGGTTTTCAATAGAAGGGCTTTTAAGGTTTCCTAGTCTAAATTACTCATTTTCACTCTCTTTAAGTTGTATTGAAATCTTTCAAGTAAATCCTCCAAGTTCTTATCTTCTTTTTGCATCATTTTGAATACCTCATCCTTATGATTAGTAGGCATACAATAATCCAGATATCTATCCAAAAATGTTTGTTTCATATCATTCCAAGTCCTAATAGATTGAGTGACTAATCCCATGAACCATTTCAAAGCAACTCCTTTCAATGTT
>APFE031741201.1:170057-201458 GCA_000404065.3 Pinus taeda | reverse complement strand
ATGTTGAAGGAAACAATTTGAGTTTTTGAGAGTCTTCCATATAGTCATAGGTTTGGCACAAGACTTCAAACTCAAATAGAAATGTTTTAGGATTCTCACTTCGCAACCCATAAAAGTTTGGGAGGAAAGATGGTGAAATATTTTTCATTGTTGTATGGGTTTTGTCATCAGCTATAGGGAATCCAAATGATTTATCTCCTTCCCTATTTCCCCCATTATTACCTCTACCTCCTCCATTGTTTCCTCTACCACCACCTCCATTATTTCCTCTACCTCTACCTCTACCCCCTCCTCCAAATAGAGAATACTCCCCATCTAGTACTTCTTCTGCCATGATAGTTTCCTCAGGGTCTTCTGGTTCTTCTATTAATGGCTGATGAGAGAGAGTCTCTTCCTTTCCTTCTTCTCCAGGTGATTCTACTTCTTCAACTGCAATATGTTCCCCTATAGAAGTGAAGAAAGGTTCTTCTCCAAGATCAGATTTAGTAGATAGTGTGGGAGTATCTTCTAATTCAGTTGCTGCCCCTTGAATTCCAGGAATCCTAAGGCTGGGAGTATGAGTCTAGGATGGAGGTGTATCTTGTCTATGCCTTGAAGTAGTTGGAGTTGTGAAAATCGAACTTTTGGCCCTAGCTATAAACCTTCCCCTAGAATCTCTTGCTCTATGCATGTCACTTTTTTATTTTTTAATGATTTTTTAGTTGGGCTAATAATTCTTTTTCTGATATTCCAGATCACACTAGGTGCAAGAAGAGAGCATACTCAAGAAATTATTGAACGAAAAACTCTCTTTTCTGATCCTCCAGATCACACTAGGTGCAAGAGGAGAGCATACTTCAAGAAGTTATCAATTTTTCCCTTTTTTTCTATGTAAGAGATCGGCTACCTAGTTACACTTCCCTGAAAATGGCACCAAAATGTTTAGTCAATTTAGTATGTCCTAAATTGCTACATTAATTATCAATCCGGGAGTCGTAAACTGATGAAGTGTGGTGCACTATATGTGCAAGACAACCTCTTTCTTACTTTTTATTATTTTCAATTTTATTTTGTTTTGGGGTTTTGCCTTTGTGGCTCTCCTAATACAAATGGAAATTCTATCCCTAAGTTTTAAGAATACTTTTAGAGGACAAGTATGGATGTAGATTTAAGACAAGGTTTTATGTCTCTTATGATAACTTCCAGAACTTAGCACTTCAAAAGATCTCAAAACATGCTAGTGATAAAATTAGTACTTGAACGGGAATGTAAATGTGCAGCTACTTAAATCAAACAAAAGATGAAATAATGATCATGAAATCACTATCTCTGCTGCCCATCTAAATACAGAAATAAAATCTAAATTGTTGCACTCAAACAAGCCAAAAATTGCAGAATAATGAGAGCAAGATCAATTTACTTCACTTATAATCCGATAGCTTGCCAAGTAGCTTTTCGAGGTTAAGCCATGACATCGGAGATAACGTCAAATAACATGAAGAATTGGTATCTGAATTACCAACTTGCAAATTAATGAAAGTAAAATCAAATCACTTCACTTATAATCCGATAGCTCGCCAAGAAGCTTTTAGGGGTTAAGCCATGGCTCCGGAGATAACGTCAAATAACATGAAGAACTTGATATCTAAACTACCTACTTGCAGAATGAAAGTAAAATCAAATCACTTCACTTATAATCCGATAGCTCGCCAAGTAACTTTTTGGGGTTAAGCCATGGCTCCGGAGATAACGTCAAATAACATGAAGAATTTGATATCTAAACTAGCTAACAACAACAAATAAATAAGACTGAAATCAAAGCATAACTGAAATTGAAAAGCTTAAAAACAAAGTTCAGCGGAGAGGCAAATCTCATGTCACTATTTGATGCAAAAATTATATGAAAAAGCTCAAGCATAACCTATCCTGAAACACATTGATCAGTGTTAGTGAAAGTATGCAATGCTGGAAAATCATGTACAGGAATGAAAGATTAACACCATAAATGAATTATGAAACATATATAGTTAAACAAACTATGAAATATATACAATGGAAATAAGAAAACAATGCATGAAAACTTTACAGAAATGAAAAACAAAACCTCAGCCAGCAGGGGTCCTTTGCACAGCCTTGGTTAATACACTGTCAACCCAAAATGACGCTTACACAGTCATTAAAAAAACAGAGTTTTATATTGAAAAACAGAGGAAATGTCTTCTTGTTACAATGGTAGGGGTAATGCTACAACAACAACATAAAGACTAACAACAAGACTAACTATTTGTGTTTGCAAACACGTTATTTATAGAGGAAATTGCATAACTGTTTTTCTGTGAGGAATCTTCAGTAGAGGACACGTAAAAAGACAGAACCCATGAGCTCAGCGTCTTGGTTGCCATGATCATTCAATCTACAAAAGGTGGATGTTGGATTTGTGTCATGAAGACGATCTACAGCTGTCAAGAGGGATCCACGAATCTAGGAACAGTCTCGGACCTTTCAAGTGCTGAAAACAGAGACCTATTTGCTGTAGGACTCCTTGTTTGACCATCCTTTGACCAAGGCTTTCCTTTATGAATTTGACTGAACATATAGGAACTTGTCCATGTCTAGATCATTCCTGAGCTAGTCATGTGCCTCATTTTATTTGCCGACAACTGTAACCTATAGATCAATAAAAATAGCTGTGGAATCGCGAGTCAGCTGCGGAAAGTGGCTGCATTCCACAACTGATGAACAAAATCTAAGTCAAATAGCAAACACAAAAATATAGTTAGAAAACCACTTGAATGCATTCCTAGAATCAATATGTAATGATCTTTGATAGCTTATGAGGCACTGGTGTGGGAAAATGGTCTAGGAAAGTATGTAGAAGAGAGGTAGTTTTAGGGCTCAACACGGATCTGTTTCACCTGATCCATGGTGATGTGTCTAAGGAAAACCTTTCCCTTACTAAATACAACATCATAGCCTTTGTCCTCCAATATCGCGATCAATACCAAATTCTTCTTCAATCCAGGCACATACTTCACATCTGTCATGGTGATATAAACTCCATGCTCCCTCTGAAAAGCAACCGTGCCCACTCCTGAAACACTATACCTTTCATCGTCACCCATCTCTATGAGTATCTTGAGGTCTTTCTCCTCCAAGGTACTAAATAAACTTTTATCACCGGTCATGTGGAATGAGGCTCCACTGTCAAGAAACCAACCACAACCCATCATCGAAGACACCATGCATGTGATGAGGGTGAAGTCCATCTCGAACTGAGAGGAAAATTTTTTCTTCTTCAAATTCTCTTCTCCCTATATTGTTCACAGCTTTGATCACCTTTTCTCTGATACCATGTAGAAATTTTCACTGTAGATTAATCTGATTATGCAATGTACTAAAGCAAAATACTTAATCTACTTCTACAATCAAACTTGCGGAAGCTTAATCGATTTGAGCAAGATCAAACAGAACACATATAACTGAGAAGCAGAATCAATACACATGAAAAAAAAAAAAAAAAAAAAAAAAAAAAAAAAAAAAAAAAAAACTATGGGGAAATCCTCAGCTAAAAACCCCACTATCTGTATTACCATACAATGGAAATATCTTAGAGATTACACACAGCTTTAGCTCTCACACAACTATCGAGCTCTCAGTACAATCCCTCCAAATGAAGGTGGAAATACATCTGGATTGCACCAAGCCTTAGCTCTCACTACAATCCTCCTGGATGCTGACAGGTAATCAAGACTTCTCCTAAGCCTTCTCCTCTGCCCTCCAAGCCTCCTATTTCCTTGCACAATTTTTTCCCTAGGTGATCCAGCTGTTACCCAGTGTAACACTGATCTCACACACTGCTCCAACACACTGTCATAACTATGCAATCCTTAAGGAACCTTGTTCCCTCTACATGGATGAGTTTCCTTTATAGGAAAATTCCTCCAACTAATAGTACATTGTCCCTGTCTTTAATCTCAACTGGGTCTTTGTATGAACTGACATGCATGAGTTATTTATGAGAGAATATTTAGTTATCTGGAGAACACTAGTTGCATGCATGCATGCATTAACTCACTGAACTCACAATTAGTTCCTCAAACTGTTTGGAACTAATTTAACTGGACTTAACTTAGTTAACTGAGCTAACTAATTACAACTCAATTATAGCTCATCCTTATCTCCTTAACTAAGGGATGACTTCCTTAATTTAAGGGATAACTGTTGCATGTCTTCACCAAGACTTCTAGCTTGAATTTCTCCAACTAATTAATCCAAGATGAATTAATTAATTATTTTCCAAGCAGCTAGTGAGACTAAATTCGAATTTTAATTCTCAATTCTAATTCAAGGACAAATCAAAATTGGAATATTTTGAATGCTATTTTTAGCATTTCTTGTTGCTATTTTCAACAAGTCCATCAAGTTGTCATATGCATTTTGTACCACAACCTCTGTCTTCGTACTCAGTTGTTCCTCCGGATGATATTGTCTTGTGTTCTTCCATTATAGACTCTACATTTGTTGTGAACGAGGATCAAGCCACTAATGGAGTTGGTGTTGCACAACCAACATGTGCTACCATTCATGAAGAGTATTATTGGGAGCTTGAGCATCAACACTCGGCAAGGGATGACTCCCTTTTGTTCGAGCCTCCTCCGTTCTTTCCTGACATCTTTGGTGAACCTGCTATCCATGATTTCGCATGTGTATCCTCATCTATGGATGCACCCATTGTTGATCACTTGCAGGACACACCGGATGTCAACCCATCATTCAACAATAGAGAGGATAAGTTATTCATTGAAAATACACTTGACCTTTCATCTACCTTTTCCAGAAACTCAGAGGATGAATTTGTTTGCTTCTCATCTACCCCTCTGTTTGATTCATCAAATCATGAGGATGCCGATGAAATCATTGATTTTTTTGATCATAGCTGTTGTGATCAATTTACTCCCATATTCGATCACGATCACAATTCTATTGCAGTTGATTTTTCGAAGCCACCTATTTATGATGATCTATCTGATGATGAAGTCGAAACCCCCCAGACTATTGAGGAACTTCGGCCCGAGCTGATGGTTATGTCAGGCCCTCGTTGTCCCGAGGTTGGTTTCATTTCCAATATTGAAACTGTTCAATCACCCAAGGCACCTCATTACTCATTTGTATGCATTGAAGATCAATCTCACACACAGATCATGCTTCCTCCACTCGAACTGCACAATCCCATTGCTCATGCCTTGGAGGAATCTTACATTGCAAGCACACGTGCACAACACAAGTTGTCTTTGTTTCTTTCATTTTCTTGCATGTCACAGTCAAGAGTATGCCTATGCTTCAAATCTGCACACAATGTCGCACAATACCGTGACAAGTCCACGGACCACATGTCATGCAATTGCACTCACTTCTATCTTGTGGACACTTTTGAACATGAAGTGTGTTTGTCTTCATTGTTATATCTTTCTTGTTTGTTGGTTCGCACAACCGGGTTACTCGTGGACCAAGCATTCACCAACATGGGTCAACCAATGCACTGGTGGATGCATTGGAAATATCACTTCATGTGATCAGACCCATGCACCATTAGCTTGGGAGTAGGAGTAGTGTTTTATTTCAGTTTGTTTGCTTGCATGCTTGTTTGCTTTCTTTCTTTTCATGTTCATTTTTTTGCTTTCTTGTTTTCTTACTCAATTTTCTTTCGCATTTGCTTCTACTTCTTCTTTGCTTTGTTGTTTGTTTGCTTGTTTTGTTCGTAGGTTAGTTTCACATGAAACCATGTCTGACTCTTGAAATAAGTTGGGTAAAGTACAAGAGGCCTTGTGCAACTATCACTACTTGGTTATCTATCATCCTGCCTCTGTATGAAGAAATTATTACTTTTAGTCCATGATACGTCGATGGAAAATACGTATTTTTGGAAGTGAACCTTGGTGAAAGCATAATGCTTGTGCACTAACTAGTGTCACCTACTCTAGTCGGTTGTTTTGGGTTAACCCTTGTCAACTCAGTCAAGTAGAGTAAGGTGAGGGGGAAAACCTTAACAAGCACATCAGAGGTATATAATAAACTACTTCTCTGAAGGAACAACCTCTTCTGCTCTCAATAAGTTGGGATCCCTCTTCCACCTCTAAAATAAAAAAGTGTTATGCACAGTTATGAAAAAATGAAGAAATGAAAAGTGAAAAATTTTAAAAAATGAAAAATGAATAAGGCGAAAGAAGAGAAAGGATTCCTACGCAGAGAGGTGATGCAAGTAATTCTACTGGGGTACTGACCAGGCTCACTGGGAGTAGAGCGATGGTTGTTTTCCTGCATGACTCTACCGTGGTATTGTCCAAGCTTGCTGGCAGCGGAGCAACACCAGAGGTGAAATTAAGACTCTGACGAATATACTTCTTGTGCACCAATACACCCCTCAACCCTAATCGAAACAACTTTTTTTCCTTGGCTTGGAATGTGTGTCAACTGACCAAGATCTTGGTAGATGCTACATCTTACAATCAAGAATGTGTGGAAACCAAGACAAACTGAGAACTTAACAATACTTCCGGAGGTGTTAGACTTGCTTTTCACGAACAAGGTCCATTCAGAGAGTTGGAGTAGCACCAGTGTGTCGCCAAGTGTTGTAGCGGATACAACCACCCTCCAAAATTTTTTCTTAGCTTCATTTTGGAGCCTCCGTACCAACCTTTCGCAGCAGCATGACTTGCTTCGTCAAGTACACAAGCTTCAGTGATTTTCTTACAGAATGAAAGCCTATCCATCAAAGCTTGGTGCATCCCCCTCACAGGTTGTTTCTCCGAACTTGGTCCAGCTGCAGGTTGAGCAACTCCCTCAAGAAATTGCGCAATTATAGAGGGCAACCAGCCTTCCCTCCAGAAATTGCGCAATCCTTTCTAGAAGCCTGCTGGGCTCCAGAATTGTTCAATTATGTCTGGAAGCCTATTGGGCTCTAGAATTGCGCAAATCTGCCAGTCAAGATTCATTGAGAAAATTGCACAATTCCCCCTAGCAGAGCTGTTCAGCCCAGGAATTGTGCAATCTTGGGTAGCAATCAGCTAATTTTCCCAGAAATTGAGCAAATCTGTTGGGTACCTAGCCCAAATCCCTCCCAGAAATGCGCATTTTTCCCTCCCAACTGAGCAGATTGTTGCATGTGCAGTTGAGTTGACCAGTTCCACCCAGTACCAAGGAAACATGGGTTGATTTTTCCTGGAATAGAAAAAGAAACATGAAAAAAGCATCCCTAGATTTTAGGGAGCTATTTTTAGCAGCTAGAGGTTACATGCAAAGATCATTTTAGAATCTTTCCTCCAAGTGTTTCTTTTTCCTAAACTTGTGGCATGCGCGTCATGAGCATCAAACTTATTTATTCAATGCGTTAGAGCTCATTTCTTCACACCAATCTTGGAGCTCTGACATCCCATAGCACATCCAAGACTCTTCGACACATCCAACTCAGCTATTCATGGGTAAGTGGTCTTAACTTGTGTTTTGCTGCATTTCTATTGCTTTTTGTGTTTTCGCTGGTGTGAGTGTTGTTTGCTTGATTTCTGTGAACGGTTGTTGTAGTTTACATGCATACTAGCTTGTACTAGCAATGTTTCAGTTTTCGTTAGCATCTCACTGCTGTCACATGCATGAAACTGTTTTGCACAAATGGTTGCCAATTTGACGACTCACTTCACCCACCAGCATGTTCTTTCATTTTCTGGATCTTTCATTCACTGTTTGCATGCACAATCATTTACTCCTTCTTACACTCAATATCGCCATGCATTCACCATCACATTTTCTTTCAGTTGGTCGTCAGCGAGTTTGGGAAACCTTGGCCCGAACTTTGCCTCACCAAGACAACATTGCACAATCCTGAGAGGGAAGGCTTTGTCTTCCCCTCAGGAAATGTGCATTTCTACCCAATAGTTGTCCTCTAGTCTTGCATTGCACAATTCTGAGGGACAGTGACTATTGGGCCAGAAAATTGGGCAATGCAGTCACTGGGCCTGCAACCACTGCCAGCTGAAATTGTGCATTGCATAATTCCAGCAGCTAGCAGGCTAGCCTGAATTATGCATTGCACAAATACAATAGCTAGCCAAACTCCCCATACAGCCCAGACTGCCTTTTGCGTATTTTTGGCAGCCAATCAGCTTACCTCCCAGAAGAAATTGCACAATCCTTGCAGGTCAATCCGCAGTTATGTTTCATGTCTTTCCTCAAGTTTTGTTTGGTTTTCACTACGAGATTTCTTGCCATGCATGTCGCTTTGTCTCCAGATCTAGTAGGTGTTCATCTACCTCTTAGTAGCTTAGGATCAATGGCCTCCCAGAGAGCAAGATAAAAGGACACTAACGAAAGTGCAATTGGAGCAGCAGTTGAGCGAGTTTCTATAAGTCTCCCGATCTATGAAGATACAAAACTGATTGTAGACAAGGACATCAAGTTGAAATGGTAAGAGGTCAATGATGCATTTGTAGGCACATTTGGGGAAGACCTCGAAGACCACCAAGTCTATGTGAACATTCACAAGTCCGAATTGTACCAGATTGCATGCAGGTATCTTGTGCTCCCATGCGTGGACATGAGACATTAGATTGTCTCGCACACTAATCTTGAGATGATGACATTGAGCAGTGTCATCAGGACGGAGATTGCTACCTTTAGGGGATAGGATTATGATGAGATGTATCAGATGTTGGAGCCCATGACCATCATGGAGATTCCCTTCAGCATAACCGACAATAATGCCAACTCCAGAGACATTTTGAAGAACTAGGTAAGGAGCCAGCTAAATTCAGGATGACACCCAACCAGATCTACAAGACGAAGATGTTGCAGAAGGCGTATCAATACTTGGTCATCTTTGCATGTTGATTGTATGGCCAAGAAAGCACGGAAACCTTCCCACAGAGTTGGATAATCACGTTGGACCAACTGGCCAGAAGGAAAAGCATGTAACTGGTCTGGCTTGTTGGCTCATCAGCTAAATGAATAGGTAACAAGGGCTTGACAACCACCCAAAGGTATGCAAGCAGAGATCTACATGTCTGCCTTCATCTTGGATGCAATCTGTGCCCAACAGGAGTTCCTGGGCTTGAAGTGGGCATGGAAACCAGTGAAGACTACTGTGAACACTTATTGTAAGATGTTGTCTAAATGGAGCTTCAGAGGAGTTATCACATGGCTGTCTAATCATTTTTTCACCCTAGTCTACAAGATGATATTTGAACAAGATCCACCCTGCATGCCAAAGGCAGCAATGGAGGCACTAATAGACATAGCTGATTGGTATGCCTCATTGTCCGACACCTTCATACAGATGTACAGTGTGGAGATGCCTCCGCATGTTCTACCGAAGTTTTCCTTGGACATACTCGTCATGTAGGAAGTAGCATATCACATCTCATCAGGATTGACAACTAGGATGCACCGGAAGAAGAAGGCACCTTAGCCCGCTCTTCCATTGCGGATCGGGTTATACAAGATACAGAGTTTCAAACATGCAGATGTCAAAGCAGAGCAGATGAAGAAGTATCCATTCGAGCTCCAAAGTTACAATCTGTATGACCCGCATTGTCTTGTGAAATATCACTGCGCGAGAGTACAATTCAACTGGATCCACGGGGCATGTCATTGGGCGGAGGAGGACCCATGGAGATATTGTTACAACTCCTCTAGACTCAATGAACCAATTGGCCTCGCTATGGAATGGATAGCAAAGAAGCATCAAGAATCATCGCAGAGAGCACCAGAAGCAACAACAGCAGCAGAGGTAAACATATCAACACGCAGTAAGGGCAAGAGGAAGATTGTTGACCGCATGGAGTGAGAGAAAATTTGCAAGTTCAAGGAGATCCACTTGTGGAAAAATAAGCTATGGCTATAGAGGAAAAGAGGCAACAACGTGACAAGCGAAACACACAAAGGTAGAGAGAGAAACGGAGAATGGAGGAAACAGAGAAGGAGTTGCATGAGTTGAAGGAGCTACTCCAGAAGGAACAAGAGATGCGCAGAAAGGAGAAGGAAGCATAGCAAGAATAGGTACAGCAAGGGGCGCAACTTGTGCAGATAGATGAAACAACACCTGTACAGGTAGTGGAGTCATCAGAACAACTGGCATCAGGAAAACAGGGTGAACCATTGCAGGAGCAGGAATTCTCTCAAGAGATAGAGCAAGAACTTGAACAAATGGATACGGAAATGGAGCGGTAGGAGTCAAAGCAAGACATCGACCTCATGCCTCACCACCAAGAGGTCGACCCACCAGCTTCACTACATCCAGAAGATGAACAAGTCTCAAGCAACCAAGGAGACACTGAGATCCTTGGAGATCAGCTGGAAGGAGAGATGCACAACATATCATTCGACGAGTCTCAACATAAAGTTGTGCAATCTCACAGAGTGTCGACTCTGGATGATCAGACATCCCCTGCACAGTTTGAGGAACAAGTGATCGTGTCTGACGTGCACAAACATCCAACAACATTAGCCGATGCTACTAGAGCATATGTCGAAGCCACTAGCTCGAGTGTTCGCTTTCTAATAACTGAGAATGAGCGAATGGCGAAGGAGCTATAGATGGCCAAGCAGGGACGATAATTGGTTACAGCATCTACCTGAGAATAATTGAAGGAAATACTAGATGAAGTATTTTCCCTTAACACAGTCATGCAGGTGTTGTATTCCAAGTTTGGTATTGTGCATAAGGCAGTTGTCCATCTCAATGGATGGAAGTAGCGATGTGCTAGAAGAGCACGTATCTTCTCGAATGTGCATGTTGTTGTTGATGACATGCAAACATGGATGATGAGATACAAGGGAGCCCCACTTCACTTCCCTAAGATAATGAATCCCAGAGTGGTCGAGCTGAAGGCACACATCCGAAGTCAGATCTAGAACTATAAAGAGCTCCCGCAGCTCATCACTAGTCTACAGGCTTCCCATGCATGTGTTTTCAAGAGTATGGATGTTGTGGTGCACGCACATGCAATCCCATCTATTGGGACTCTCACCCAAGTGAAGACAAAGGAACATGTCCCACTAGAGCTTGACTCATACTTTGACGAGTTGATACGCATAGCCCCCAGCCTAGACTTATCAATCAGTGTAGAGACCATGCACAACTATGTTGCTGGTCTGGCCACGCTGAAGACAATGATGCGCATGTTATCAAACGAGCTAGACAGAGGAGCCCGAGCAGTGTACCCGGATGTTATGGAGGCAAGAGTTAGGTTCTATAAAGATGTCACCTTGGAGTACACAGACACCATCGCGGACTACCGATCTTGGCATCAGTTCAATACTGTAGATCATCGCGAGGATGTCAAAGAGTTGGACTTCCCAGGGTTGTCCGAGTCATAGTGGTGTATGCCATGGCTTGCTCATTTTGTCTCACATGGGTACATGTGCATTTTAATGTAACGTCTTGTCAAGTGTAAGTTCATGTGTCTATAGTTGGATGTAACAATCATAGAGTAGATGAAAAGTCATGAGGGTAGATGAAATGTCACAAAGGGGAATGTCAAGGGCCACCCCACCCTTTGCTATAAATAGTCCCTCATAACTCATTGTAAAGGCTTTTGGTCTGCCAAGCTTCGATAGGAGTATCTTAGAGAAAGCTTGGACAATATTGTAATGGGCCTTGGCTTCTCCACTGCATAGAGCTAGTATATCTCTTTAGAGGAGTAGGCGGTTGTGGTTGTAACATTCCGCTATCGGAACAAGTGGTTGGACATGGATGTATTTTATGACTGGAACTTACACTCATTAATATAATAGAGTCAGAACGTTTCATGGATATGTTGTATTATATTCCAACTATCTTGTTTACTCTAAATAATATGTATCTTTTTGCTTACACATGCATGTATGGACTATCTCGTATAAGTATGTATGAATCTGTTTGGATTGCTTGCTAACTTGCTTTCTAGCTTCTGATGCATCTTCGCTCATGTGTTCCCTTCCAAGCCGCGTACTATTACAAGTTTCCAATGGGTGCACTCACCTCACTCTCCATGTGTTAGAACCTCTCATGCACCTTCCTTGACTTACTGCAGCTGTCACACCCTTGCTACCAACAGGGACATATTACTTGCCTCTATGCGAAATCGCGGTCAAGAAATTATTGTATGACCCACTGTTGGGGCTCCTACACCAAAGGGTTTGAGGTCTAATTGATACTTCTTACCAGGGAGATCCCCTGACATGTTGGCAGATTCAGAATCATCAAGAGGCTACCTAGGAGGTCCAATATGATCATAGTATCCTCTCGTCTCATGTTTACCCCGGTTGGCATGGTTACTAGGGTGGATGTTAGAGGAGGGTGTTACAAAGTTGTATTAGAGCATGGTTCAAATCTCATACTGGATGGGTTGAATGTGTTATTCATGCATGCATGTCAGTTGCATGTGTGTCTCTTACACTTCCATTTCATGTGCTTGTTGCAATTGCTTGATGTTGGATTAGGGTTGTAATATGGTTATCATGGAGAATTTGATGTTGATTTCTTGAAGAGTATTTGACATGAGTATGTGATTGACTGTATATGGTCATTTTTCGCTTACATGTTGATTTTATGTCACATACGTACATCCTTGTATGCTAGGTTAAATTTTGAATATTTTGATTACATGTATCAGTCTTGTAGGTTGATTGGATTATGTTCGACTACATGCATTTATTCGTATTTGTAGTTGGCTAGGCATTGATTATGAATATTTTCAGTTGCATGTAGCAATGTGTATAATGGAGTAATGGTTGTTGTCATGCATGAGGTAATAGCATACATTTTTGATATGGCCTTGCATTGATGACTGGATCCTAGTTAGAGTGATGTTTATGAGTTGATACATTTACTTGCATATGTCGATATGTTGTTATGATTAGGTTATACATGTATCACACTAATTTGGTGATCTTGTAGACAAGGTATCCTCTCCGAGATACACTGAGGTATGTTGGTTTATTTTGATTTGGTTTATCTAACATATTATGCATTGTAGGAAGAGAAATATCAAATGGCTAGCAAGGTGGTAAATTACGTAGAATCTCCCAATGCATCAGATGAGCAGCGTGGTGTGGGGCATGCTTCTAATTTGGCTGATACATTGAGAAGCTTGAAGGAAGAGATAAGGAGTTGTAAGGAAAATTATGATTGGATCATACAGGAACAAGAGAAGAAAGTAGAGGTCAATGCTATACTTCTTCAAAGTTTGTCAGAGATGCAGCGACAAGGTCCAATTCGGATTAGCCATGGGCATGAGGATGGGACTAATGGAGCATATGGAAGTATATATCTTGGTAGACACAGGTAAAATAGATTTAACACAGTGAGAGATGGTAGGTTGTTGGACACTCTGGAAAGGAGGGGTGATGAGTACAGGTATTATTCTATTTCTAGTTCTGATAAACATCATGATTGTCGTTGCTATCATCCTTGCAGGAGGAATGATAAGGGATACTTACCTCATGAATTCAATAAATAAAAACCACCTACTTTTGATGGAGATGTGAAAAATCCAGAAGATACAGAGGCTTGGATACTTGGGATGAGCAAATTATTTGAGTTGCATGATTATACATATAACATGAAGGCTAGAATAGCTATCTTCAGCTTGAAAGGTAAAGCAGACATCTGGTGGGAAGATGTTAATAGGGTTAGAGACATCAGGACAAAAGACTTGAGTTGGAGGGAATTCAAGAGGATTTTTAGGAAGAAGTACTTGTCAGAAAGGTACTACAACACTAAGACTAAATAATTCTATGAGTTAAAGATGGGATTGATGACAGACGAAGAGTACACGACCAAGTTTATAGAACTATTGAGGTATGTACCATATCTTACTAATGAGAAGGCTAAAGTTCAGATATCTGTTAGTGGGTTTCCATTAGTATTTAGAGATCGGATTGAGTATGATGAGCCTCGGTCACTTGAGGAATTTATTGGGAAACTGAAGCATTTCTATGAGCAATCAAAGTGTAAGAATGAATCTCAGCATGGATGGAAGGGAAAGACAAAGGTAGAGGTGAATGGAAGCCGAAGAGGATAAGGCGTCAACATGAATATGGGAAAGAAAATGTGGCTCTGCAAAAGAAATTTAATGCTGTTAGACAGGGACATGGGTCACAATAGCAACATAGAGGTGAGGTCATTGGTTGGTTGGAGTGTTGGACATGTGGTGAGGAACACCTTAGGAGAGATTGTCCGCAACATCATGGTGGAAGGCCTAAGATATACAATAAATAGGAGGCACATATTGTTGGGGATGTTGGCCAAAGTATTCCATGTGTCTATGCAGCAATGGAAAATGGGAAAGCAGAACACAAAGCATCTATCATTGAGATGGACGGTAAGATCTGTGGTCAAGTTATTTTTATTTGGATTGACCCTAGATCTAATTATAGCTATGTTAGTCCTGACTTGGTGGATAAGTGTGGTTTGAATAAGGAGTTTCATGCAGAGTCTTGGTTAGTGTAGTTGGCTACAGGTACAAATAAGCGAGGTCATCATTGGGTAAGAGTTTGCACATTTGATTTAAATTGTATGCCTACAACAACACATTTGAATGTGTTACCGTTGGGATCATACATTATGTTGTTGGGCATGGATCGGTTGTATCTACATAGAACCAAGGTTGACTGCTATGACAAATCTATTGAGTGTTTTGATGACAATGGAGAACCAAGAGTCTTTCAAGGTAAGAAGAAAGCCACATTAGTTAGGTTGGTGAAAACTATGCAAGAAAAGCATAGCCGCATGAAAGTGTGAAAGCTATTTGCAGTACACATTTTTAGTGGTAAGGGTAAAGAGGTTGAGGATGCAAATGTGTTGAATAGATATCCAATGTTGCAGTTGTTTTACGATGTATTCCATGAGACATTATAGAGTTTCCACCTCACAGGGAGGTAGAATTTTTTATTGAGTTAGTGCCAAGGGAAGCTCCAGCATCAAAAGCACCTTACAGGATGATCACACCTGAATTGCTTGAGTTAAAATTGCAGCTGAAGGAAATGTTGGACAAGGGATACATTAGGCCAAGTGTATCACCTTGGGGTGCACCGGTCTTGTTTGCGAGGAAGAAATATGGTACCCTTAGATTATGCATTGATTACAGGTAGTTGAACAAAGTGACTATCAAGAAAAAATATCCTTTGCCAAGGATCGATGACCTATTCAATCAGCTGAAGGGAGGTGTAGTGTTCTCGAAGATTGAATTGAGATCTCGATACCATCAGGTACGCATCAAAGAGGAGGAAATTTACAAGACTGCGTTCAGGACCAGGTATGGGCATTATGATTTTGCTGTTGTTCCATTTGGCTTAAATAATGCTCCCGCTACATTCATGTGTTTGATGAATAGTGTGTTGCGTCCATATTTGGACAAGTTTTTATTGTGTTCATTGATGATATACTTGTAACAACCTTGGTGAAAATTCCATGTAAAAATATATAAATACCAGGGATGATGGGACACGTATTCCAAGCTGAATGGTGCGCAAGACATTCTAGGGGGGTGTTCATTTGGTTGTTTATGGCTAAGGAAATTGACAAAGGCAATGGCTAAGGCATTAAAGAGGCAAAAATGCATTTTGTCACATTTATTTATGAAAAGAATGGAAATTGGGAGAAAAGGAAGGTGAAAGGTCACATGTTGCATGTGAGGAGGAAATTGAAGGAAAATAATGGAAAATGAAGAAAATAGAGGCCTCATTAATAAAAAGGCTTTTGAGGATCAATGGGAAAGACTTGGTCAGCTTAGCTTTGGAGCTTTCTCATTACTCTCTCTCTCTCTCTCTCTCATACTCTTGGACACTTAGATTTTTCTTGGAGAACTTTGGCATTGGAGCAAGAAAGGCAAAGAAGGCAAGAGGAAGCAAAGATAAAGCAAGGAAAGGTAGGATCAAGAAGCTACAACAGGCTTCATTGCAGGTATTGACTTGCATGTGTATTTTCCTTGCTAGAATTTGCATGCATGGGATTGCATGTGTATTTTCCTTGCTAGATTTGGCATGCATGGGATTGCATGTGTTTTTTTCTACCATGGCATGGGTTTTTCCAGTTGTGATAGTATTTTTAGCCTAGCCTTGCCATTTCTTGATAGCTTTGATGAGATGGGTTCTCTCATGCATTTTGTGGGGGATGGACAGATTGGATTTGAAGCTGAGTGGGGTGGATCTCCGAATTGACAAATGCATGGTGGTAGTGGTCCCTGAACCAAACTAAGGATGCACGAAGCCACTAGCCTAGTAACCCCTGAACCAAACTGTGGGTTGTGGTAAAGCCAGATTGTGTGCCTTGGTGGGCCTAGGAATCCTTGTCGGTGAATGGCGGGAAATACGGTAAACCAAGAGGTGGATTTTCTCTCTGTTGGGCCTAGTGATTCCGGGATGGAGTGCACGGTAAATCCTAGAGTGTATGTCTCAGTGTAGGGCCTATTGATCCTTGGATCAGACTACGAATGCACAGTAAAGCCTGAGAGTCTAGGAGGCACTCAAATTCCTCATGGTGTAGGCGGAGAACTCCGGTGGCATCCACATTGATTGGTGTTTTTGATGTGTTCTAGGAGTCCCACATTCATGCTTGGAATATGGAATCGGGGTGATTGGCTGAAGAAAAACTTGGCTAAGTCAATCTATGGTTGGGTGGAATGTGGTAGTCCCATCACGGGTTGGTTCATTGCATTTATTAATGAAAAATTCATTCCCTTGATTTTCATGTGAAAATGTACTGATATATATATATATGGATTTTCATGGAACCATATTTTTATTTTACTTCTGTTCCTATTATGTTGTTTATATGCATATTTACCCCAAAGGGTGTTACAAAGTGGTATCAGAGCTTCTAGGTTCAAACACTTGGACTGAATGGTCTCTATCATAGGTGAAATGAAGAAAAAAGGTTAAATTTTAGACCTTTTTGTCATATCTGTTATAACGTTTCTTCTTTGGCATATTAGAAGTTGAAAATTTTTTCATATTGAAGGTAAATCCCACTGATGATGTGGTAAAAATTTCAGATATTGGTTCACAATACATTAGGAATTATGATCTAAGGAAGATGACTTTCCTTAATGCACCTGTAAACAGGTCATGTTGGAAGTTCTGCAATAACTCATCTGTTGTAGGCTTTCAGAAGCTGAAACCTTTTCTACATTGAATAGACATACTAATGATTATGTGGTAGAAATTTCAGATATTGGGTCGCAATATTTTATGAGATATGAGCAGAGGGAGTCGAGCCTTCTGAATGCTCCTAAAATCAAGCCTCAAACTGGTCACGCTGACAATTTTGTTATAACTTTTATTCTGGGCACTCTCAGGAGCTGAAATGTTTTCCACAATGAGGGGAAATCCCACTGATATTGTGATAAAAAGTTAAGACATTCATTTGCTATATTTTAGGATATATTACCAGTGGAAGTCGAGCTTTCTGGATACTCCTAGAATTGTGCACCAAACATGATTGTGTTGGTATTTTTGCATAACTTTTCATCTATGAATTCTCAGAAGTTGAAACTTGAACCATAGCTAGGGTTAATACCACTAATCATATGGTTCAGTTTCCATTACTTGTACTACTACAGTTTAGGATATATGCATTGAATCATTCAGTATATTAGTTTGCATGCAAAGTGTTTGATGAAATGCTTAAATGGTTCAATGATTAATTGCATACAAACTATTTGATAAAATGCCTCAGTGAGTATGTTCTTTGTGGTTGGGGATAGTATTGATGTGTAATAGTGTTGTTGTAGTTGATATATGCTTACTTGTATGCAAATAGTTTGCTATATTAGTTTTCATGTAAAGTGTTTGAAGAAATGCTTGCATGCAAATGTAATAGTATAGTAGTTTGAAGAAAATGTAAAAGTATGGTAATTGTTGCAAGAAAATGTTATTTTTTAGATGAGATAGTATTGTAGTATGATAATATAGATGTAGCGGGTCTATGCCTATTTTCATGCAAATAATTTGAAAAGTTGCATGTAGGGAATTGGAAAGGTTGCATGCAAGGAATTTGAAAAGTTGCATGTAAGGAAATGGAAAAGTGGCATGTTTTTAGTTATTATGTTACAAGTGGAATAAGTGCAATGTTTTTGACTTAGTCTCATACAAAATGTATGAGAAATAAAAATCAATTTCTTTTCAAGTGTGGTTAAATTTAGTGAATCTTTGGAGATCCCATTTACATAATTGGACATTGGAGATCGGGCCATTATAGTAGCTTCTTCCTTCTAGCTTAGTGTGGACCATGGATAGTAAGGGGGTATGCTTATATCTTGTTAGTATTGGTGAATGTTGACTTCAAATTAATAGACACGATGTCTTGATTTTTGGAACATGTGACTGACTGTATATGAATTATATGTTGCTTACATGTTGATTTCATGATACCTACTTACATCCTTGTATGTTAAGCTACATTTTTTAATATTTTGAATGTATCAGTCTTGTAGGTTGATTACAAGAATTGATAGCTTATGTTTAACTACATGTGTTTATGTGTAGGCGTAGTTGATTTGGAATTGCTTATGCATATTGTTGGTTGCATGTGGCAATGTGTATAATGCAGTAATGGGTGTTGTCATGCATGAGGTCATGATTTGTGTATTTGATATGGTCATGCATTGATGACTGGACTCTAGCTAGGATGGTGTGTATATGGTTTGGTACTCATTTTTTATGTGTGTATATGATGTTGTTATGCGTGTATAGCCTTGGTTATGATTATGCATGTATATTAGGTCAAATATTCCTTGTGAAGTCATTGTAAGCAATTTAGGTTGTCATAGTGCTATTGGATGTTATGATGCTAATGTGTTGGCTGAGATAGAGCAAGAAATGCAGATCATCATAATGAGGTTACAACATTAGACATTGTGATAAGAGTAGATTGTCATATAGGTAGTGTATGTTTGACATGTAGGTATGTAAGTTAAGGATTAGTATATGCATTAGGGTTATATACATTATGTTTATGAACATGTATTCGATGTTATGGTTACATTCATGATAGATGTTAGATGATTAGTGTGGTTATATGCACGTGTTAGATAGTCAATAATGATAGTAACTTTTAGTTGTATGCATTGTTATTGTTGTTTTATATTAGATAACCCGATGATTATGTTGTATCTTGTTGATGAGCTTGATATATAGCTTATTGTTGTTATATGCTATTAACTTGATGATTAGGGTAATTTCATTGAGATATTGATGTTATAATTTGGATTGGTCATATGTGTGATGGTTATGTTCATTGCCTTGAAGATCTTGATGTTATATGTATTATGTTAACTTGGTTTGACCTATGTCGATGGTTATGGTTGCGATATTCAGGTATGAATCGACATATTTGTGAGATGGCGTCATACTAATCTAGATTGACTTTGCATATGTGTATGATTTTACGATGTGAACATGTTAGTTAGATATTGTTATGGATATCATGATATTATGAGTGCTTGAGCTGATGCGTTGTAAAGTTATATCATGCTAACTAGATTGATTGTGCAGACAAGGTCACCTCCCTTGAGAAACACTAAGGTATGAGTTTGCTTATGTATTATACTTGGTGTTTCATAGTTGATTATGTCGTCTATTTGGTGTTTGAGTGTTTGGTGTCTATTATGTCGCCTAGTTGAATTATCTAACATGGTATGTTTGCAAGTGATTGAATGATTGATGAATTTCTTAATACGAGTATGTGTTCAAATGATTTTGTTTTAAGATGATTGTACTAACATGTATGTGTTGAGACAGTTGATATGCATTTGAATGTAGTTGATAGTTGCAGCATTATGTCTAATGACTATGGATTATGACATGATTGTTTGTAAAAGTTGATTTCAAATTGATAAATATGATTGTCTTGATATTTAGAACATGTGGTTGACATGTGTGAGCATGATGCAGGGAGTTAGCAAGAGAGGTTGCCATGAAATCTTGAAGAAGGCTTTGGTTGAGTTTCCCTGGGAACCATGGGGATCGAGTCATGGTATTTGTTGCTAGTCTTTTGATTTTGGTATTTTTTTTATTCTTGCGCTTGATTTGAAAGTTTGATTGTGTTTGATGCATAGCTATGCCACTTTGTTTGTGGAGTCGTGTTGTTATTAGTTTTCATGGTTTTCTTGTTGTTGTTGTTTCCGTTCTTTCCTTTTACGTTTTGAATCTGGGGAATTGGTTGGGAAAGAGGAAAGTTGATAGAGCTCGAGAAGAGATGTGTGGTACCCAAAAGGTAATGTAATATTTAGATGAAGCTCAGTGCATGAGTAAGCTCAATGGAAGGTAAGGCTATGAGAATCGTTTGGACTGGTTGGGTTCAATGTGGTAAATGGACCATGGCAGTAAAGACATGAGAAAGGTAACTAGAAAAGGTAGAGTAAATGGACTTGAGGCGTTAGATGCCTTGGATATGTTGGGAACTGTTGTTCTCAATATTGGGCATGTCATGCATGAATAAAGGAAGTTCTCTTAACCTTGACCTTGATATCTGGTAATTATTTTATGATCATGATTATGTTGAAGTTTATATATGTATATATATATGTAAGTATGTCGTTGTCTGATAGGATCATGATTGTTTTATGCTAACGTTTATATATGTATGTATGTATCCATGTATCTATGTTACTATCTAAAAGGGTTGTCAGGGATCATTTTTGTGGAGGAATGATTTCTTATGCAGGAGAATGACATGAAGAGGTTCCTCGTCTTACGAGGAATCAATTGGGAAGAGTAGTCACGACAAATATACGAGGTCAATATCATGTGGATATGAATTGATATTGTATAGTTGTATTATGCCTATGTTTATGTTATGACAAGTAATGTTGAAGGATACATCAGCAAAGTGAAAGCAATGTGGTCTGCGGCATGCTAGGATAAGCATGGATGAGATAAAGGAAGTAGGGTTTCTTGGTAGAGTCAGTGTGGTTCTGGATGAGTGGTACTACTTTTATGCATATGTTGTATATGTTGTACATGTTGCATGTATGATGTGTGCACTTGTGGTGTTGTGTATACATAGCATGTGTACATGTTATTTATGCAATGTTATGTACAGGATGGTACAAATAGGGTTGTGTGAATATTGCATATGGAGTGTTGTATACATATTGTACTGTCTTCATGATGTATATGTGGCGTGTGCATATGGTGCTCTATGCATGTTGGATATGCAGTGCTGTGTACAGATGATGCTATATACATGTTGGATATGCAGTGCTATGTATATCTGGTGTTGTGTGCATGTTGTACATATGGTGCTATGTACATATGGTGTTGTGTGCATGATTGTACAAGTGGTGCTATGAGAATGTGGTGTCGTGCACATGTTGCACATAGGGTGCTATGAGCATGCGGTGTTGTGTACATGTCGTGCATGTGATGCTATGTACATATGGTGTCGTGTACACATCATGCGTGTGGTACTGTGTACATGTGGTATTGTGTACATGTTGTACAGTGGTGTAGTGTACATGTGGCGTTGTGTACACGTTGTGCAGGTGGCGTCGTGTACATGTGATGTTGTGCAAGTGGTACTGTGTACATGTTGTACATATAGTACTCGTCGATGTTGTGTATGGGAATGTGGTATTATGTATGTGCATCATGTAGTCATGGTATTGCAGCGTGCATACTCTTTGTGTTGTACTCTATGTAGGTACATGTATTGGGTGGTATTGCACATCGGGTATAGATGGATGCATTGTGTTGTACACTGGTTGTAGGTGTATGCGTTGTAGGTCAGGTGTAGATGCATGTATTGCATGGTGTGGTATGTCGTGTGGTTGTATGTGTGTGATGCACACTATGTGTCTATGCACATGGTTGAGGAGAAGGCACTGGGTGTTTTTCAGGTGTAGACGCTGATCCAGAGTGTGTATGGGATATAGACGAAGGAAGAAGCTAAGGATTGATGAAAGGATAAGTATCAACATTTTATTTCAGTTTTATTATGCATGTGATTTATGACTATGGTATATGATGATTATATAGGATCTATGATTTTGGTTGATTTATGATTTTGATCTATGATGGTTGTGTTTGAGCTAACCTAGTGTGATATCTTTATATATGTTGATTTGGTCAAATATGCTAGTTTGACTTGATGTGACAGGAAGTGAACAAGATTGCAAATGTACCTTATTGACGAGCTACCAATGAGGTATGATGTGAATTTATTTCAATTTATTATAAATCTAATGGAATTTATATTCCTGGTACAATCATTAGCAGCAACAATGAAAGAAATTGGAACATGCAGCAGTATGCTGGTAAAGCACTTCAGGAGCAGGGTCATTATGGGACACTGGTACCCAATATTGTCCATTGATTACCATGAACATGCTATGATGGTATGGTAGTTTTGAGGCAAGTGTATGCCTTGGTCTTTGAATCTTCTAATGCGAGGAAGCCTTGCCAAGGAATGGACTGCTCGGGATGAGGGTGCCAGCGGAACTTGGAAGGTGAGTGACTACACGGAAGAGGTGACCGGATTCCCGAGGGACTGTGTAGCAGAGAAGGGAAGGTCATGGATGGAATTGTTTTGGTAATTAGCATTGCCAAATGGTCAGATGCAGATTGGGAGTGCGCCCTGAAACAATGATCCGATAACAGTTCACCGAGAGGACAAGTGGCACAGGATTATAGCACTAGACATTAGATGCAAATTGGAATTTGCAGTGGATTCTGGACGTCCTGGGAAGGAGGTGGATCTTGGTATTACTTTGAGGGTGGAGGTGTGAGCCTCTGGATTCCCTTGTTGTGGATGTAGGCATCGTATTATTTTATTTGCTGGTTGAGCAAATGTGCATATGTGAATATGTGTATATGTGGTTATTGTAAATACCGTATTGAGCTGTGTTATAAAGCTCCATTATGCGGTATGTTGTCATGTTGTCATGATGTTTTGATTTTGAGCAGATATTTCATTGTAAATAATGCAACGAGTTGTGTTATAAAGCTCCATGGGAAGTATGTTTTGTTTTTAAGTGTCTTTTGGTTATAGGTGTCATTGAACACTGAAGATGGTGTTCCCCCAAAGGGGAGGGTTCTGTAACAGCCCAGGTGAAAATTCCATGTAAAAACATATATATACCACAGATGATGGGACATGTATTCCAAGTTGAATGGTGGGAAAGACATCCTAGGGGGTGTTCATTTGGTTGTTTATGGCTAAGGAAATTGGCAAAGGCAATGGCTAAGGCATTAAAGAGGTAAAAAGGCATTTTGGCACATTTATTTATGAAAAGAATGGAAATTAGGAGAAAAGGAAGGTCAAAGGTCACATGTTGCATGTGAGGAGGAAATTGAAGGAAAATAATGGAAAATTAAGAAATAGTGGCCTCATTAATAAAAAGGCTTTTGAGGATCAGTGGGCAAGACTTGGTCAGCTTAGCTTTGGAGCTCTCTCATTATTCTCTCTCTCTCTCACACTCTTGGACAATTAGAGTTTTCTTGGAGCACTTTGACATTGGAGCAAGAAAGACAAAGAAGGCAAGAGGAAGCAAAGATCAAGCAGGGAAAGGCAGGATCAAGAAGCTACAATAGGCTTCATTGCAGGTATCAACTTGCATGTGTATTTTCCTTGCTAGATTTTGCATGCATGGGATTGCATGTGTATTTTCCTTGCTAGATTTGGCATGCATGGGATTGCATGTGTATTTTCCTTGCTAGATTTGGCATGAATGGGATTGCATGTGTTTCTTTTCTACCATGGAATGGGTTCTTCCAGGTGTGATAGTATTTTTAGCCTAGCCTTTCCATTTCCTAATAGCTTTGATGAGATGGGTTCTCTCATGTGTTTTGTGGGGGATGGTCGGATTGGATTCGAAGCTGAGTGGGTTGGATCTCTGAATTGACAAACACATGGTGGTAATGGTCCCTGAACCAGACTGAGGATGCACGAAGCCACCGGCCTAGTAACCCCTGAACCAAACTATGGGTTGCGGTAAAGCCATATTGTGTGCCTCGTTGGGCATAGGAATGCTTGCCGGTGAATGGCGGGATATATAGTAAAGCCAAGAGGTGGATTTTCTCTCCGTTGAGCCTAGTGATTCTAGGATGGAATGCATGGTAAATCCTAGAGAGTATGTCTTGGTGTAGGGCATAGTGATCCCTAGATCAGTCTGTGGATGCACGATAAAGCCTGAGGGACTAAGAGGCACTCAAATTACTCACGGTGTAGGCAGAAAAATTCGGTGGCATCCACATTGATTGCTGTTTTTTATGTGTTCTATGAGTGGACCCACATTCATGCTTGGAATATGGCACGGGGGTGATTGGCTGAAGAGAAAATTGGCTAAGCCAATCTATGGTCGGGTGGAACGTGGTAGTCCCATCACCAGTTGGTTCATTGGATTTATTAATGAAAAATTCATTCCCTTGATTTTCATGTGAAAATGTACTGATATATATATATGGATTTTGATGGCTGATATGTTTATTGTATTTCTGTTCCTATTATGTTGTTTATATGAAAATTTACCCCGGAGGGTGTTACAATACTGGTATATTCTAAAAATGAGGAAGAACATGTTGAGCACTTAACAACATTATTGAGGTTGTTGAGAGAGCATCAATTGTATGCTAATCTCAGCAAGTGTAGTTTCTTTCAGAAAGAGCTACACTACTTGGGGCATGTGGTCTCCAAGGAGGGAATTGCAGTAGATTCAAAGAAGATAAGGGCGATCATGGAGTGGCTAGCTCCTAAGAATGTGGATGAGGTGATATATTTCATGGGTCTAGCAGGATATTATAGGAGGTTCATCAGGAACTTCTCACAGATTGTTTATCCCATTACATCATTGCAAAAGAAAGGGAAGAAATTTGAATGGACAAACGAGTGTGAAGCTAGCTTTGAGAAACTTAAGAAATTGTTGACGCATGCACCAATACTAATGATTGTAGATTCGGAAAAAGAGTTTAAGGTATACATAGATGCTTGAAAGAGAGGGCTTGGTGGAGTCCTTATGCAGGATGGACAGGTGGTATGTTATGAGTCCTGGAAACTAAACGAGCACAAGCAGAACTACTGGACACATGATCTTGAGTTAGCAACGATTATACTGTTGAAAATAGCAACAAGAAATGCTAAAAATAGCTTTCAGAATATTCCAATTTTGATTTGTCCTTGAATTAGAATTGTGAATTAAAATTTGAATTTAGTCTCACCAGCTATTTGAATAATAATTAATTAATTCATTATGGATTAATTAGTTGGAGAAATTCAAGCTAGAAGTCTTTGTGAAGACATGCAATAGTTATCCCTTAAATTAAGGAAGTTATCCCTTAATTAAGGAGATAAGGATAAGTTGTATTTCAGTTGTAATTAGTTAGCTCAGTTAACTGAGTTAAGTCTAGTTAAATTAGTTACAAACAGTTTGAGGAACTAACTGTGAGTTCAGTCAGTTAATGCATGCATGCATGTAACTAGTGTTCTCCAAATAACTGAATATTCTCTCATGAATAACTCATGCATGTCAGTTCAGACAAAGACCCAGTTGAGATTAAAGGTAGGGACAATGTACTATCAGTTGGAGGAATTTTCCTATAAAGGAAACTCTTCCATACAGAAGGAATTCATTCCTTCAGGATTGCGCAGTTCTGACAGTGTGTTGGAGCAGTGTGTGAGAGCAGTGTCACACAAGGTTACAGCAGGAGCACCCAGGGAAAACTGCGCAAGGAAATAGGAGGCTTGGAGGACAGAGGGAAAGGCATATGGTTTGTCTGGTCTGTCTATGAGCAGTGATGGATTGTATTGAGAGCTGGATAATTGTGCGAGAGCTAAAGCTGTGTGTAATCTCTGGGATAATTCCATTGTATGATAATACAGATAGCGGGGTTTTTAGTTGAGGCTTTCCCCAGAGTATTCTTCTATGTTTCATGTGTGATTGAATCTTCTTTTCTGTTATATGTGTTCTATTTGATCTTGTTCAAATCGATTAAGCTTCCGCAAGTTTGATTGTAGAAGTAGATTAATTATTTTGCTTTAGTACATTGTATAATCAGCTTAATCTACAGTGAGAATTTCTACATGGTATCAGAGTAAAGGTGATCAGAGCTGTGAACAACATATTGAGAAGGGAGAAGCTTGAAGTTCTTAATTGCAGGTACAAAATCGATTTCTTATCACATCTCAAAATTCACCAATGGCGTTCAATGGCTTGAGACTCGAGTATGCCCTGGATGGCAGCTCGAATTACATAGCTTGGAAGGATCGCATGGAAGTGGTAATAGAGGACAATGGTTTGAAGGACTTCATTGATCAAGAAGTCCCCAAGCCACTAGCAGTTAATCCCCAAGAATTGGCGGAATGGAAGAAATGTGTGGCGAGAGCAAGGAGGATTCTTCTGGAGGGAGTTCAAGACCATATTGTCTCAAGTCTCCATGGGAAGGAGACTCCGTATTCAATGTGGAAGACATTGAAGGACCTATATCAGAACAGTAGTGACTAGAGGAAGCTGGTGCTAAAGGACAAGCTTCGGAAAATCAAAATGGAAAAGTGCGAAAGCATTTCTACATATCTGAACAAGCTCACCACCTGCAGGGATGAGCTTTGTAGTGTAGGAATCACGACAGTCGATGATGATATGGTGAGCCTTGCTCTCCTCAATCTTCCAAAGAGATAGAATAGCTACCAGGACTCAGTGAATGGAAGAGAGAAACTGCCAGATTGGGAATGACTGTGGTCGGATCTGATGCAGGAGGAGATCAGGAGGAGCACCGGACATGGTTCTTCATCTAATCCTGATGATGAAGAAAATCTAGCCTTAGCCAGTAAGGCAAGGAAAGGGAAGGAGAAGGATTCTCATTCCAAATCGAGTTCTTCTCATGGTGGGAAGAAGTTTGACAAATCTAAAGTGAGATGCTTTAATTGTCATGAGGTGGGTCATTATGCAACTAATTTCCCATTGAAGAAATCCAAGAAGGGATCCTCAGAAGGATATGAAAGTGAGGCATTGGCCTCTCATTTCGAATTGGATTTTACCCTCATCGCATGCATGGTTCATTGATTATGGGTTGTGTTTGGTTTCTTAACAGTGGAGCCTCATTCCACATGACCAGTGATAAGAATTTGTTTAGTACCTTGGAGGAGAAAGACCTCCAGATGCACATAGAGATGGGTAATGATGAAAGGTATAGTGTTTCAGGAGTGGGCACGGTTGCTTTTTAGAGGGAGCATGGAGCTCGCATCACCTTGACAGATGTGAAGTATGTTCCAGTACTGAAGAAGAACTTGGTATCGATCACAATGTTGGAGGAAAAAGGCTACGATGTTGTCTTCAGTAAGGGAAAAGTTTTCCTTAGACACATCACCACGAGACAGGTGAAGCAGATTGGTTCATGAGTCAAGAACTTGTATGCTCTTGAGGTTCAAGATGCATGAAAAGTGTTGAGGAGCAAGGAAACTATTAGAGACTTGGTGGTTGAGAGGGAGAGTAAATTACCGCTCAACGTGCATTCCCAGAAGAAGTCTCAGACAACTGTGAAGGAGCCACAATTGGAGATGCTGAGAGGAGACCGAGTGGAGGCACCCATTCATCCAGAGACCTTTAGTAGGGGGGAATTTCGAGCCAAGTAGGTAGAGGGATCACATGCAGCCATACCTCTAGGTGTGAGGTGGGGTGATGTGAAGTGATAGTCCCAAGAAGGTTGAAATAGGGGCAGGATCCTTGAGGTACTTAGCCTCTTGGATTAGACTTTGTTATGGGAGCCTCGACAAGGAGTAGCAAGACTGGCTGAGTGGGTAGAGACGGATGCGGATAGAACAGCAGAGAGAGCTACAGTGCAGGAATCCCTAGACATCACATAGCTAGCAAGCTGCAACAATGTGATAGGCACATGAGTGTTGCACCAGTGCAGGCTGGCACAGAGAGGTGTGAAACGATGCAAGATGCATGGAGTGTTGCAGCAGCGTAGAGGTTAGAGAGGGAGCACTTGTCAGCGATAGAGGGAGCTTCAGCATCAGAGGGTGTTTCTAGCCCAACAGGGAGGTTAGTTGGGAGATCAATTACTTACTTCTAAGTAACTAAGTTGTAGTGCAATAGTGGACAACACGATGCAACATGATGAGAGGAGGAATCTGTGGGATTGATGCAGTCAGAGACTTTGATGACAAAAGCATCATTCTGATTCGGGTTGGATATATTTTTTGTTTCTGGAGTTGCTGGAGCAACAACACTAGAGAGAAGTGTTGCATGCAGAACATTCCAAAGGTTTAGGATTGGGATCGAGTTCAATTCCTTTCTTGTTGAGAGGGAGTGTTGAAAATAGCAACAAGAAATGCTAAAAATAGCATTCAGAATATTCCAATTTTGATTTGTCCTTGAATTAGAATTGTGAATTAAAATTTGAATTTAGTCTCACCAGTTGTTTGAATAATAATTAATTCATTCATTATGGATTAATTAGTTGGAGCAATTCAAGATATAAGTCTTTGTGAAGACATGCAACAGTTATCCCTTAAATTAAGGAAGTTATCCCTTAATTAAGGAGATAATGATGAGTTGTATTTGAGTTGTAATTAGTTAGCTCAGTTAATTGAGTTAAGTCCAGTTAAATTAGTTCCAAACAGTTTGAGGAACTAATTGTGAGTCCAGTCAATTAATGCATGCATGCATGTAACTGGTGTTCTCCAAATAACTAAATATTCTCTCATGAACAACTCATGCATGTCAGTTCAGACAAAGACCCAGTTGAGATTAAAGGCAAGGACAGTGTACTATCAGTTGGAGGAATTTTCCTATAAAGGAAACTCATCCATGCAGAAGGAATTCATTCATTTAGGATTGTGCAGTTCTGACAGTGTGTTGGAGCAATGTGTGAGAGCATTGCCACACAAGGTTACAATAGGAGCACCTAGGGAAAACTGTGCAAGGAAATAGGAGGCTTGGAGGACAGAGGCAAAGGCATATGGTTTGTCTGGTCTGTCTATGAGCAGTGAGGGATTGTATTGAGAGCTGGATAGCTGTGTGTAATCTCTGAGATATTTCCATTGTATGATAATACAGATAGCGGGGTTTTTAGCTGAGGCTTTCCCCAGAGTATTATTATGTGTTTCATGTGTGATTGAATCTTCTTCTCTGTTATATGTGTTCTATTTGATCTTTCTCAAATTGATTAAGCTTTCGCAAGTTTGATTGTAGAAGTAGATTAAGTATTTTGCTTTAGTACATTGCATAATCAGATTAATCTACAGTGAGAATTTCTACATTAATCTACAGTGAGAATTTCTACATATACATGCACTGAATATGTGGAGGCACTATCTTATTGGCATGTGGTTTGTGCTTATGAGTGATGACATTGGGTTGAGGTATTTGTTTGACCAATCGAATCTGAACGCCAGGCAAGCTAGATGGTTGGCCACGATCAACGAGTTTGATGTCAAGATCAGGTACATCAAAGGTAAGGATAACAGGGTGGCAGATGCTCTTAGCAGACAGGTACAGGTACATCACTCGACAGCTGTGAACTCCTATGGGACAGACTTATAGGATAGGATCTTGCAGGTAGGAAAACAGGATGTCAGGTATATGGAGATTGTGCACAGGTTGCAATAGGGTGATAGTAGGGGTCAAGTTCCGAGACAAGATATATGCACCAGATAGTAGTGAACCTAGGAAGGTTATCTTGAGGGAGTTTCATGCAAAAGCATATTTAGGTCACGTGGGTTATCAGGAGACACTGAAAACGGTGAAGATATATTACTATTGCCTAAATTTGAAGAGGGATGATGGGTCCCTAGAATACTAGTGATTACCCCATTACTATTGTAGTTGTATCCCTTATTAATATTGTTGTGCCCATATTGTCCCCATATTTTTATTACTGTGCCCCATAGAATCCCTCTATTATTATTTTTGTGGCTTTATATTATTATTGTTAGGTCAGCTGGGTTATATTGTGACTCCTTAGACTCTTATATATAGAAAGGAGGTTTTGTCATTTGAATCATCCAAGAATTGTTCATTTATGTAATGTAAAGGAGGTTTCTCCCTCGAAGAGGCTGAATTCCTAAGGCGTTGATCTATCTTTTCTATCTTTTCTTGAGCTGGTTTCATAACATTTGGTATCAGAGCTTTGGATTCTAGGGTTTCGCTGCTCCAAATAAGTCATTGTGGAATTTTCACTATAACTCTTCTTTCTGCGACGTTTCAGAAGCTAAAAAAAAAACCCATTTGAGAAGAAATCGTGTTGAACCTCGGGTTCGAATTTCAGAACTTTTCGCGCTATATTTGTGGAGATATGACTTGAGGAAGTCGGTCTTTCTGCAAACTCTTGAATTGCATTCCAAACAGGTGACCAGGGGAAAATCGTCATAACTTTCTCTCTGAGCATCAGATTGAAATTTCGTAAGAAGGTATAGAAATAGGATGGACTATAGTTTCTTGTATATATTTTTCAGAGCCAAAGGTTGAAACAGTGACTCGTGGCACGTCGTACAAGTTCGCTCTACTGAACGTCTATAATCAGGTCACTGTGGGAGATTTTTCATAACTCCTTCTTGGAGAATCCAATTTGGATCAGACTTGTGGCATTGGAAAGAGGACATAGAGGGCTACTACAGGTCACAATTTTAGAATTGGATGGTCTGAAATTACAGAGATACATCATATTCAATATCAAGCTCCTACAAAGTGAAAAAAGGTGTGTAGTTTTTTTTAAATTTTTGCATAAAGCTTGGTTTGAAAAATTAGTTTGAAGGAATTCAAAGGGCATAGTAAAACATTATTATCGGTAATTGATGCCCCGAGGAAAGAAAATGCAAACACCTAGTAGGAAATCTGAAAGCTCTAGCATGACTCATGAAGAAGAGGAAGAAATGCAACATGATATATCAAAAATACGAGACCAAGTGCAACCACTGTCACTTGCACAAAAAGGAACAGAATCTAAGATGGATGGTTTAAAGAAAGATGTAGAAGCTAAGATGGATGTTTTAAAGAAAGGCGTAGAAGCTAAAGATGGGACCGATTTGAAGATAGCATTTGTGAAAACAGACATGGAAGAATTGAAGATAAATATGAATAAGTTGCTACAAGAAAGGGTCACTAAGGGTGAAAGGGTAGTAAAGGAACTCATGATGAGAACAAAAGAAATGTTAATCATGATTCCATAGACTCTAATGTTGGATCGAAGACCCACCATATTCCAAAAATCGATATGAGGAAGTTTGATGGCAAGGATCCCCCAACATGGATATTACAGATGGAGCAATTTTTCGATCTCAATAATGTGCAAAACACACAAAAGGTACGTATTGCAACTTTATATTTGGAACCAAATCAGTTGTATGGTATCAATGGCTTTGCTCTCGTAAACAAATTATCACTTGGAAATTTTTTCGGAAGAAATGAGAGCACATTATGAGGATACAAAAAGCAACACTTTTTTTAGCCAATTGAT
>APFE031741201.1:112939-169234 GCA_000404065.3 Pinus taeda | reverse complement strand
ACCCCATTACTATTGTAGTTATACCCCTTATTAATATTGTTGTGCCCCTATTGCCCCCATATTGTTATTACTGTGCCCCATAGAATCCCTCTATTGTTTATTTTGTGGCTTTATATTATTATTGTTAGTTCAGCTGGTTTATATTGTGACTCCTTAGACTCCTATATATAGAAAGGAGGTTTTGTCATTTGAATCATCCAAGAATTGTTCATTTATGTAATGTAAAGGAGGTTGCCCCCTCGAAGAGGCTGAATTCTAAGGCGTTGATCTATCTTTTCTATCTTTTCTTGAGCTGGTTTCATAACAAGGGATGTAGCAGAGTTTGTGGCTAGATGCTTTGATTGTCAACGAGTGAAGGCATAGTATGAACATCAAAGTGGACTGCTATAGCCGATTGCGATCCGAGAATGGAAATGGGAGGTCATTTCCATGGACTTCATCACAGGGTTGTCGAAGACAGTGAAGAATCATGATTCCATCATGGTCATTGTGGACCGGTTAACAAAGATTGCACACTTCATTTCAGTGAAGTCTATGTTCTTAGCTAGTGATGTGGCACAGGTGTTCATCAAAGATGTGGTTAGACTGCATGGTGTTACAAAGAAGATTGTATCATATAGGGATTCAAAGTTCACTTCAGATTTATGGAAGGATTTATTTCCAAGTTTGGGCACAGAGTTGGCCTTCAACACATCTTATCATCCACAGACAGATGGACAGACAAAGAGGGTCAACAGGATATTAGAGGACATGTTGAGGATGTATGTGATGCATCAGCAGCGGAAGTGAGAAGAGTATCTCCCTTTGGTATAGTTCACATACAACAACGATTATTCAGAGTCATTGAGGATGAGTATTTTTTAGGCATTGTATGTGAAAAGTTGTAACACTCCCATTAGTTGGAGTGATCCAGTTAGCAGAGTATTGATTGGACCAAATATGTTGGCAGACATGGAACAAGAGATGCAGGTGATCAAGAAGAATCTCAAGGCAACACAGGTAGGCACAAGAGTTATGCAGACAGGAACAGGTTGTTCAACGAGTTCCATGTTGGGGAGTAGGTGTACTTGCGCATCAAACCAAAGACTATTTCCTTGCAAATTTTATCATGTGCCAAGCTGGCACCATGGTTTTGTGAACCCTTCAGTATCATTGAGAGGATTGGGCTAGTAGCCTATCAACTTGCACTACCTCTGACAGTGAAATTACATGATGTTTTCCATGTATCTTTGCTTAAGAAGTATGTTAAGGATGCTGATCATGTAATTGAATGGTCTGTGTTGCAGGTGGAACCAGATGGAGAATTCTAGCTAGAGCCTCAATGTATATTACAGAAAAAGGTGCTCATGCTCCGGAACCGAGAAATCAAGCAAGTTAAAGTGTAATGGAAGCACTTTGGGCCTAATGAAGCTACATGGGAGACCGCGGATTAGATGCGAGCCATGTATCCTTCCTTGTTTTCCGATTGAGGCAAAGCAAATTGACATGCTTGTTTCGTATTTGCTTATGGTGGTTTGGTATTTTCTTATGGTGGTTTGGTATATGATTTATGGTGGTTCGATACATGCTTTATGATGGTTTGATTAATGTTATATGATGTTTTGATATGTGCTTATATATGATGACTAGTATATGTTCGATATATGTCTTCGTATATAATTTGGCATATGTCTTGGTGTCTATATTTATGGTGATGTTGCTATATGTACCCATGTGTATGGATGTAAATACCATAACGAGTTGTGTTATAAAGCTCCACTATGCGGTATGGGTGTCATGTCATTATGGTTATGTTATCATGTTATTATGCTATCATGTGGTTATAATATCATGATGTTATGATGTCATGTGGATTGGAACTCAACAGGATGATCATTGTAAATACTGTAATTTTGGTGCGATATAAAGCTCCACTATGCAATATGTTGTCATGTTTTCATGATGTTCTTACCTTGAGAAAATCTTTCATTTTAAATACTGCATCGATCTATGTTATAAAGGTCCATAAGAAGTATGTATTCTTTCAGCGGGTTGCTGAGGTATATGAGTGATTGAACACCGAGGATGGTGTTCCCCAAGGGGGAGGGTTCTGTAACAACCCTGGTGAAAATTTCATGTAATAAAAGTTAAAAAAAATAACCACGGATGAATGGGAAACTTATTCAAAGCTGAATGTTGGGCAAGACATCCCAAGGGGTGTTCATTTGGTTGTTTATGGCTAAGGAAAATGGCAAAGGCAATGGATAAGGCTTTGGAAAGGCAAAATGGCATTTTTGGCACAATTATTTATGAAAATAATGGAAATTAGGAGAAAAAGGAGGTGAACGGTCACAGGTTGCATGTGAGAAGGAAAATGAAGGAAAATAATGGAAAATGAAGAAAATAGAGGCCTCAAAAGGCTTATGAGGATTAGTTAGTAACCTTTTGTCAGTTTATCTTTGGAGCTCTTTCATTATTCTCTCTCTCTCTCTCATACTCTTAGACATTTAGAGTTTTCTTGGAGCCCTTTGGAATTGGAGCAAGAAAGGCAAAAAAGGCAAGAGGAAGCAAAGATCAAGCAGGGAAAGGCAGGATCAAGCAGCTAAAATAGGCTTTATTATAGGTATCGACTTGCATGTGTGTTTTCCTTGCTAAATTTGGCATGCATGGGATTGCATGTGTTTCTTTTCTACCTTGGCATGGGTTTTTCCAGGTGTGACAATATTTTTAGCCTAGCCTTGCCATTTCCTGATATCTTTGATGAGATGGGTTCTCTCATTCGGTTAATGTAGGATGGCCGAATTGGATTCGAAGCTTAGTTGGGTGGATTTTTGAATTGACAAACACATGGTGTAGTCGTCCCTGAACCGGACTAAGGATGCATGAAGCCACTGGCCTAGTAACCCCTGAACTCGACTGTGGGTTACGGTAAAGCCAGATTGTGTGCCTTGGTGGGCCTAGGAATCCTTGTCAGTAAATGGTGGGATATATGGTAAAGCCAAGAGGTGGATTTTCTCTCCATTGGGCCTAGTGATTCCAGGATGGAATGGAAGGTAAATCTTAGAGAATATGTCTCAGTGTAGGGCCTAGTGGTCGTTGGATTGGAAAGTGGATGCACGATAAAGCTTGAGAGACTAGGAGGCACTCAAGTTCCTCACGGTGTAGGCGGAGAACTCCGGTGGCATCCACATTGATTGGTATTTTTGATGTGTTCTATGAGTCCCACATTCATGTTTGGAATATGGCATAGGGTTGATTGGCTAAAGAGAGACTTGGCTTAGCCGATCTATGGTCGAGTGGAACATGGTAGTTGTTTATTCAATTTAATGTTCTTAAAATGTAAGCATAAATTATCGACCAGGGCAGGTAAACTGATGAAGTGCAAGTGCATTGTATGTGATAGAAGTCTTTTATGTCGTTAAGGTGGTTATGTTATCATTATCTAAGTTAATGTCAAACTATATAATTAGTGTTGAGATGATGTTATTATCTATACTATGATGTTATTTCCAAGATTTTATAGTTAATTGATTATCCTAAATGTTATCTCTAGAATTAGTTCTAAATGAATTGAGTATTTAGAATGACTGGATAATGAATTTAACTCTTTTCAATGAATATGTTATGTTAATCCTATTTTCAACTTATCAATTGTTTTTGGATTTTTATGCTGCAACTAAACAAAGCTAATTATGATAGCATGAAATGACATTAAGAAAATCCTAATTTATCAACTTGGAAATGAAATATGCTTGAATTCAGAAGCAGAGAAAGACTGCCACTCTTATCTACTGCAACTTTATTTCAATGCAAAAAGCAAAATAGAAACGAGATTATTGAGATATGAAATCACTAAGCTATGAATGAAATGAAATGACTAAGTTTATGCTAGGTATTAAGGAAATGAAATGATTGAGTGTATGCTAGATATTAAGAAAATGAAATGAACGATACAAAAATCAATCAAGTGAACCTAGTTGCAAACTTCATGGAACTGCATCTTAAAAACATGAAAACAGGGCATCCATGAATTAAATCTATGAAGCAAAAGAAAATCTAATCGTTGCGAATCTAAGACTTGATCTACGCATAGGGGCCCTCCACGAGGCAGTTAGTTGCCTTAAAAAAACAACACATAAAATATATGAAACAAGAACTTTTCATTAAGCGAAAAAGAGTTCTACAGGATGCTCAAGTTACATATGGTGGCGCCCACATTACACAGAGTTGCCAATGTTTTTATAGAGTTCTTATTAACAATATGAGAAATTTAAGCCTACAAGACTTCACTATTATCCTTATCAAAACTAAATCATATCGTTTATTTGTCGATTTTCTATTGAAAAAGAAAATCGATGAAATCTCTTAAAATTCAGACTCTGTTCCAGCATGTTGTCTTGTTGTTGATTGTCATGGTTGACCATGTTATAGTGCGGATCTCTTGATGAATTAGCTCGAGTAAATAGGAATAAATCCATGAGAGGATCATTCCCTATCCACCCATATACTCCTTTGCTGAGTTGACACACTTGAACCCTGTCAATAATGGAAATAGTTGCAGATCTGTGGATTAGCTGCAGAATCTGGTCAATTCTATAGCTACATGTAAACTTTAATAGAAAAATAAGGCATATTGACAAAATATTAAAAAGAGGACATATGAATATTTACCTTATCAAAACCTTATGTTTACTGCATTTATTTGGATGATAGCGGTAGGAAAAAGGAGGTAAATATGGACAAAAAGGAGGTCAAGATAAATTAGTTCTTGGACTTTACATTCCCCCACACTGGAGGTTTTGTATGTCCTCATACAACACAAAATTTTCATTTTTATGTATGTCTTTAGATACCTTTGCCAACACATCCAGGTTTCACTTTCTTATTCTTCTTGGCAGTTACTGCCATCCTTGGTTTCCTCATAAGGATCTTGTACTTCAGGTTAATGATTTCTCTTTTTATGGCCTTGTTTTCTTTCTTCAATTTATTATTCTTTTTATACCATAGACTTAAGTGAAGAATGAGGTTATCACTTTTGGCAATTTGAATTCCATTTTGTGCCTTCAGTGTTTGATTTTTAGTTTTGAGGTACATGTTTAATGCCTCCAGCTCAAAGATTTCTTGTTTTAGGACATTAGATGTTGGACGTTCTTGTGGCTCATTAAAATGGTTGATTCCTTCTTCTGGGCTCTGAATTGATCCTTTGGTTGTTGCTTACTTTCTCTCTAATGATTCTATGTAATCATATATTTCTTGTTGTACAAGATCAATTCCTGGGTTTTGTACTAGATTCTTTGGAGGTGAAATGAAGGGAGATGGTGATACCCTTGCTGGCAGTCTCAGTGATTCTCTTAGAGAGTCCTCAAGATCTTCAGATTTCTGTTTTGACTCAAGATCAATATTCTCTCCAACTTCTGAGGCTACTTCTTTAACTGTGTTCAATCTAGTGCTCTTCTCAAACCTGTGGTCGACAACCTTTGAATCTTCTTTTCTTTAACTTTTGGAATTTCTTTCTGTGGCTGGGTTTTTATTCAGGTTAAAACCTCTGTTTTCTTGCTGCCTTTCTTTCTTCTAAGACTTTCTATGTTCATTTTCTACAAAATTTCTATGATTGGTAGATCATCCTGTGACAAATCTTGTTCATGCTATGCTTCCTATTCTATTACTATCTCAATTTTTCTCTTTCTTCCCCTATGGGTTTTTCTACCACTTGGATGTTCAGGGGTTTTCTCTTCAAAGTGATTTCTTACTAGAAAATATTCTCAATTATCAACTATGCTTTGAAGATGAAACTCAATCAAAATTTTTACTAACCCATGATGGTGCATTGTGTTGACTATAAGTTGGATTTTCTTCTGAACATTTACTAACATTTTCTTAAGGCTATGTAACAGAAAGTATGGAAGATTCATTTGATTTTCTTCAAGGAAATTCATCAATAGCCTAATGTAATAGAAAAACATACACCCAAATCGGCCTTCACAAGTAACAAATTTCTGAAGGATAAGGAGCAAATTTCTCCATTTACTTTTGAGGGCAGAGCTAGGAATACCTTTTCTGAATACAATAGTATCCATGCTTGGGCTTGTTAAGAAAATTTTCCAGTCTTCTCCTTCGATTCCTCTGTTCTTGAACCACTTTTCTCCAGCTCTAGGCAGTCTGGTGGCTTCTGCAATCAGGGACTCTGTCAATGCGAACTCGACATCGCCTATTTCAACTTTTGTTCCATCAAAAGATTGTGCAAAGGTTTTTGTTACCTCCCTGTTGAAACCATCAAACTTTTCTATGAAATATAACCACTAATATTTCTGTAACAATTCTCTGGTCTCGGGGTATTCTTCCAAAAATTTCCTTCCTGTTGGCTATGTTCAAACAATAACGCCCATGGTGAGAGATGTTTCATCTCAAGAATTATTTTACTTGACAGGGAAAATAGTCTTAGTAGGGTTTCGCTCTAGGATGGAGAGACTATTTGTATTGAAAGAATGAGAGAATGGGTGAGTATAATGAAGGTTCACGGGGATGAGTTATCCATTTGAATGCATTTAATTCAATGATTCAACGATCAAATTGATGGATCTGAAATGAGTATGGGAAGGAGTTAAAATGGTGGCGGATTCTAATGGATTTCACATGGGACTATCATCCATGAACTATAATGATTTCGGTTTTTTTCGGTAATGTTATGTCCACATAATTCATATATGCAATATGTTAACCCCTATTGTAAAATTAAAGTGTTACATACCTTAGATTTATTTGCTAACCTTTATTTATCACTTAATGTCATTTGCATGTACTTTGTACTTTGAAAGGAGTCAATCATTTCTTCAATTTGAGCCACTAAGTGTCCCTATCAAATTGGCTACAGAAACCTTATCAGAGCTGTAGAAACTTGCCAGAGTTGCAGAAAAGTCACTAATTTTGTAGATAATTTTTTTTGAAGAAAGGGATGTTTAGAAAAAAGGATTTTTAGAAAAATGATTAAGAGAAAATTTAAGGTGCCAACAATAATTGTTTTTCACTTTAATTTTTATGTATAAGCATGCCGACAACTTGTTGGTTTTCATGTTTATAGATTATTATTTTTTTATTTTTTATTTTTTATATTTTTTTATGTGAAACAAGAAAAATAAAATTTCTAAGGTGGAAAAGAAGAAGAATTCCTCTCAAACATCTTCAATTCTGAGTTATCTTGGAAAAAATTGACAAATTCTTCTTTTGTCAATGACTTCTGATAAAGTCTAAGTTGATGTCCATTCACTAAAAGAGGAATTTTGTCTTCGTCAATAGTCTTGATTCTGACTGCACCATTGCCAAAGACATTTTCAACTTCATAAGGTCCAAGCTAGTGAGTTTGGAATTTTCCTTGGAAGTTCTTGAACTTTGAATCAAAAAGTAATGCCCAATCTCTAGGATGAAATTTTCTTTCTTTGATGTATTTGTCATCCCATCTGGATCTCTGTTGTTGAACTAGGCTAGTCTTCTAGAAGGCATCTTGTCTTATTTCATCAAGTTCATTGAGTTGTCCCATCCTTTGTTTTTGTGCTTCTGATAAGTCAAGATCCAACTAGATTGTTGTTTTATAGGTCTGAATCTAGAACTCTATTTGAAGTAAGAATTGCTTCCCATAAACAAGTTCATAGGCAGTATGTCATGTAGTGCTTTTCCATGTAGTTCTATAAGCCCACAAAGCTTCTAGAAGCTTTTCTGCCCTATCCTTCCTATGTAAGTGTACAGTCTTGGTGAGAATTTCTTCAATCACCTTATTTGTAGACTCAACTTGTTCATTGGTTTATGGATGGTATGGAGTAGATTTTCGATGCTTGATTTTGTACTGTTCCACGAGCTTCTGCACTAATCTAGATGTAAACTATGTTTCTTGATCTGTTATAATTTCTCTTGGGATGCCAAAACTAGTGAAACTATCCTCAAAAAGAAATGAAACTACAACATTTTCAGTAGCAAAAGGAAGTGCTTTAGCTTCTACCCATTTAGTGACATAATCAATACATAGCAGAATATACCCTTTTTGTTTTGAAGGTGGATTGATTGGACCAACAAAATCTAGTGCCCATTTCTCAAAAATTTCAATGAGTACTTGAGGTTGTAATGGAATTTCATTTGAAAGAGTAGGTTTCCCCATCTTTTGACAACAATCACATCTCTTAGCATATTCTTTGGTATCCTTGAAAATGGAAGGTCAATAATATCCTAAAAGAAGGATCTTATAAGCAGTTCTTATGTCAGAGAAATTTCCTCCACATGGTTCATCATGGCATTCTTTAAGTATTTCTAGTATCTCGTCTTCTCGAACACATCTTTTGATGATGAGATCTAGTCCTGTTTTGTACGATTCTTCATTTATCCATGAGTAAGATGTGTTGTTCTGAATTATCCTCCTCTTTTCTCTAGGAGACAAATGAAATGGTAATTTTCTTGTAGCTAAATAATTAACAATATCTACATACCAAGGTGACTTAGTAGATACTGTAAAAAGATATTCATCAGGAAATTTATCCTCCACAGGTTTATCATTCTGAATTCTAGATAAAAATTCAGCAATTGTATTTTTTTCTAGGTCGATATAGAATGGTGATGTTGAATTCTTGCAACAGTAAGAGCCATTTGGTTATTCTGCCATTAGTGATTGGTTTATTCATTATATATCTAATGGTAGAATGATCTATGTGAATGAAAGTTTCATAGACAGTTATATAATGTCTGAATTTATTAATGGCATGAACTATAGCTAAAAACTCCTTCTCAGTTACAGTATAATTTAGCTATGTTGGAGTTAAATTTTTACTGGTATAATAGATTGCATAAAGAGTCAGGTATTTTGTCCTAGCACAGCTCCTACGGCTGTGTCTGAAGCATCGATTGATATATCGAAAGGCAATTTCAAATTAGGTGCTTCAGAGATTTTCTTTTTCAAAGTTCCAAAGGCATTTTGACAATTAGAATCCCAACTGAATTCACAGTATTTGGTAAGTAGTTTGAAGAGTGGAGATGCAATTTTTGTGAAGTTTTCTATGAATTTTCTATAGTATCCAGTAAAACAAAGAAAACTCCTAACATCTCATTGACAATTTGGCACTAATAATTTAGAAATGACCTCTACTTCAGATGAGTCTACCTTAATTCCATCTCCTGAAATATGGTGACCTAAAAAAATTCCTTCATTAAACATCATAAAACATTTCTCATGACATAACAAAAGATTTGTTTCTTTACATATTATTAGAATTTTTTCTAAATTTTCAAGTGCTTCTTAAAAAGAATCTCCATAAACTGTGAAATTATCCATATATACTTCCACACAATCATGAATAAAATCAGAGATAATTTCGAGCACTGCTCTTTGGAATGTTGCCGGAGCATTGCATAATCCAAAAGGAAGAACTCATTAAGCATAAGTTCCCCATGGACAGGTAAATGTGGTCTTATCTTGATCCTTAGGTGCTACCTGAATCTGATTGTATCCACTAAAACCATCCAAAAATGAGAAATAATTTTTCCCTGCTAATGTGTCTAAGACTTGATCTATTAAAGGAAGTGGAAAGTGGTATTTTAATGTTGCTTTATTCAATTCCCTGTAATCGATACATACTCTCCATTTACCATTTTTCTTAGGAATGATTACTAGGGGTGAAACCCACTGACTGTTTGATATTGGATAGATGAAGTTTACATTTAGCAGTTTTTGTAGTTCCTCCTTAACAATTTCTTTCAGATTTGGATTCATTCTTCTTTGTGGTTGTCTAATTAGTCTTGCACTCTGTTCAATGTAGATATGATGCATGCAAGTTTTAGGATTAATTCCTATCATATTAGTGTAATCCCATGCATAAGCATAAGAGTGTTTTTGTAAAATTTCTACCAGTTGGTTTTTCTGTAATTCTTCTAGGTTTTCATTAATGTTCAAAGTTTTGCCTGGAAAAATTTCTATTGAAGAATTTCCAAATTTTTCCATAGAGTGTAAAGACACTTGTCTAGATGATAGATATTCGATTCAAATACGGTCATAATGTGAGGAGGGTTCATTATTTTCCATTAGATTTAAAATTTGGTCCTCCTCACTTACTTGTTCAGTAGTGCAAACAGGTTGTATATCATCAACATCTATCCATTCCTCACTCTCTATTTCTATTTTTGTTTTGCTGGTGCATACAATGTAAATTTCTTTGTAGAACTTCCATCTGAGATAAACATGTCACCTGATCTGCAACTAATGAAAGCATCATCCGTAGCTAACCAAGGTCTTCCTAGGATTAATGGATGTCCTGCTAAATTATTCTTGGGTGTTAAAACCATAAAGTCGACATGATATTCCCAAGAATCTAAGGATACACAAACACATTCTAACACACCATCAGGTTTAATTACAGACCTATCTACTAATTACAATAGTGTTGGTGTGTATTAAAGGTTAGGAAGCCTTAGTGAATCCATGATTTGTTTACTCATTATGTTTATGGCTACTCCTAGATCAATCAGTGTGTTTGGTATTTCAATTCCATTGATGTGAAATTTCACAATGGGGCTCCCTGGATCTAGATATTTTTGTATTTTTTCTTTCCCCATCATGATGTCTACAATTTTCCCAACTAATTGAATTCTTTTTATGTCTTTCCTTTTTCTTCCTGATCTTTGAGTACTCAATTCCTTGATTATTTTTGAAAAAATTGGTATTTTTTTTATAGCTTGCAATAAAGGAATTTTTATACAAACATTTCTTAATCCATCCAACATATAATAATCAGGCAATGTGATTTTTTTTCTACTCCATCAATTTTCAGCCGTTCAGGAAATGATGGTTTAATGGATACTGAGGGTTGTTCTATAATAGAAGTATCATCATAATTTATAGGAACATTTTCTGTTTGATTATTTTCTTTCTGAGGAAGAGAGATTTCTCCTTCTTCTGATTGATTTTAATCTTTTTGAAGATTTGTCCTTGCTTCCTTAATGACAACAGGGGGTTTTCTTTGTAATACTCTACCAGATCTTAATTGAACACTATTTATATCTAGTGGAATTATTACATATGTTTGAGGATTTTTCCCTTTCATATTGTAAACAGGTCATGACATTTTATTGTTTGGATTCAAAAGTGGTTGAGCAAGTAATTTCTTTGGTTTTTGTGCAAATGGTAGGGAGAGTTGTGGATTTTGATATTGGATTTGAACTTGAGGTAATTGATTAGATTGAGGTAAGAATTGTGGTGGGAAATTAGGATAGGATGGTGAATATTGTTGATATTGAGCATAAGCCCCATAAGGATTTTTCCATCCCTGATTCCAAGATTGTGATTATGGTTGAGCCCAAGGCAGCTAAGATGGATTCCAATTATTTTGTGAAGACTGAGCACATTGTTGTGATTTAAAGCCTTGTGGTTGATTTTCTTGAGGGTTCTGCCATGGTCTTTTGGCAATAAAATAAAGAGGGTCTACTTGTTTTGGTATTCCTTCATCATTAAATACAACCTTAAGACTTCGTAGAGAAGGACATTCTTTAGTATCATGGTTATTTTCACATATGGCACAAGTTTCTATGGTTTTTAAGTCTAAAGGACATTCTCTTAGAGCATGCTTCTTTCTACGTCTGGGACAAAAGATGGATAATGCAGCATTTTCGTAATTTTTCTTGTTTTGTATTTTAAGGGTGTCAATTTGTTCACTCAGACTCCCTAAAATATCTGTATTAAAAGTATCAAGCAAGCTTCCTAATTATTCCCTACTAGGACCTATCCCAACCGTAGATTTATTGATTCTTGATAAGAGAGGATCCCTAGGATTTTTTCCAACTCGTGCTTTACCCCTTGAGATATGTACACATAGATCACAAATATATGCAAATGATAATTGAGAAATATCTCCTATTCCTGTCAAGTTATGGAGATCAATCCACTCCTCTCTGATAGATTTGAGTAGGAGGGCTTTCAATGTTTCCTCATCCAGACTATTCATTTTTTCCCTTTTAAGATTATAAACAAATCTCTCGACTAAGTCTTCAAGATTCTCATCTTCTTTCTATGTCATTTTGAAGACTTTGTCCCTAATGTTGTGAGGCATACAATAGTCCCTATATTTCTCTAAGGATGCTTCTTTCATTTGTGCACATGTCCTTCTAGTATTCATTCCTAGACTCATGAACCATTTCAATGCTGAATTTTAATTTTTGAGCATCTTGTAGATAATCGTATGATCTGCATAATACTTCAAATTCAAAGAGAAATGTCTTTGGGTCTTCTCTTCTTTTTCCATGGAAACTAGGAAGAAGAAAAGGTGAAATATTTTTCATTGTGAGGGTTGTATCCTCATCAAAGATAGGAAATCCAAAAGGAACTTGATCTCCTCTACCTCTACCTCCTCCTTTGCCTCTATCTCCACCTCCTCCTCTACCTCTACCTCCTCCTCCAATCCTAGGTTGTTCACCATTAACATTATGTACCTCTCTGTCTCCTTCTTCGGCCATGATGGATTCTTCAGTATCTGGTTCCTCTATGAATGGATAATCAAGATGAGTTTCTTATCCCTCTTCTTCACTGGGAATTTCTAATTCTTCTCCTAGAATTTTTTCACCAGTGGATGATAGAAAAACTACTCCTGTAGTTGGGGATGTAGGATCTTCTTCAATTACAGCCTCAGTAGATGAAGTAGGAGAAGTTCTGGATTGGATTTCAGATCTTAAGACTTCAGGAAGTCTTTGTTGGCCTATGGATGGAATTCGAGTTTGAGTGGGTGGTGTGGAACTTCGAAGTCATGGTGGAGTGAGCATATTTGTAGGAATTAAGCTTCTTCCTCGACCTACAAATTTACCTCTAGAGTCTCTTTCCCTATGCATATCATGTTTTTATTTGATTTTTTTTTTAACTTCTATTTGCACTTCCTCGGCAATGACGCCAAAATGTTTAGTCAATTTAATGTTCTTAAATTGTAAGCATAAATTATTGACCAGGGAAGGTAAACTGATGACGTGCAAGTGCACTCTATGTGCTAGAAGTCTTTTATGTCATTAAGGTGAATATGTTATCGTTATCTAAGTTAATGTCAAACTCTAGAATTAGCATTGAGATGATGTTATTATCTATACTAGGATGTTATTTCTAAGATTTTATTGTTAATTGGTTATCCTAAATGTTATCTCTAGAATTTGTTATGATTGAATTGAGTTTTTAGAATGATTGGATAATGATTTTAACTATTTTCAATGAATATGTTATGTTAATCTTCTTTTAAGCTTATCAATTGTTTTTGGATTTTTATGTTGCAGCTAAACAAAGCTAATTATGAAAGCATGAAATGACATAAAGAAAATCCAAATTTATCAACTTGGAAATGAAATATGCTTGAATTCAGAAGCTGAGAAAGACTGCCATTCTTATCTACTGCAACTTTATTTCAATGCAAAAAGCAAAACAGAAACGAGATTACTGAGCTATGAAATCACTAAGCTATGAATGAACAAAATTACTGAGTTTATGCTAGGTATTAAACAAACAAAATGATTGAGTTTATGCTAGATATTAAGCAAATGAAATGAACGATATAGAAATCAATCAAGTGGACCTAGTCACGAACTTCATTGAACTGCATCTTAAAAACATGAAAACAGGGCATCGATGAATTAAATCTATGAAACAAAAGAAAATCTAATTGTTGTGAATCAAAGACCTGATCTACACATAGGGGCCCTCCACAAGGCAGTCAGTCACCTTAAATCAACAACATATAAAATATATGAAACAAAAACTTTGCATTAAGCGAAAAAGAGTTCTATAGGTTGCTCAAATTACATACGGTGGCGCCCACATTACACAAAGCTCCCAATGTTTTTATAGAGTTCTTATTAAAAACACGAGAAATTTAAGCCTACAGGACTTCACTATAATCCTTATCAAAACTAAGTCATATCGCTTATTTGTCGATTTACTGTTGAAAAAGAAAATCGATGAAATCTCTTAAAATTCAGGCTCTGTTCCAGCGTGTTGTCTTGTTGTTGACTGTCATGGTTGACTGTGTTATAGTGCAGATCTCTTGATGAATTAGCTCGAGTAAATAGGAAGAAATCTATGAGAGGATCATTCTCTATCTACCCATATACTCATTTGTTGAGCTTACGCACTCGAACCTTGTCAACAATGGAAATAACTACAGATCTATGGATTAGCTGCAGAATCAAGTCAATTCTATAGCTTCATGTAAACTTTAATAGAACAATAAGGCATATTGAAAAAATATGAAAAAGAGGACATACGAATATTTACCTTATCAAAAACTTTTGTTTACTGCATTTATTTGGATGATAGTGTAGGAAAAAGGAGGTAAATATGGAGAAAAAGGAGATCAACATAAAGAAGTTCTTGGACTCTACAGTAGTCCCATCACCAGTTGGTTCATTGTATCATTAATGAGAAATTCATTTCCTTGGTTTTCATGTGTGAATGTACTGATGTATATATGGATTTTGATGGATGATATGTTTATTGTATTTATGTTCCTATTATGCTGGTTATGTGCACATTTTATGGCAGCAGCTATGTATGGTTATCAACATGTTCTTACTTGTATATGAATGGATAATGTTTCTATGACCTAATAGATGAATATCCAACAAATGGCGCGAGGGAACAATGATTCATAGTGATTCTCAGATAAGTATGGGATCCCGACACTTAATTTTGTTGTTTACACCTATAGGTTACATGTTGAAAATATGTTTGATGAAATGCCTGTCATGGCTAGGAGGTGTCTGGTTAAGGTCTTGTTGATTTTATTGATTTTGCTTCATTGTTTCCATTTACCTTTCTTGATTTCAAGCTTTCATTCCATTCTGGGTATTGGCCTAGGCTCTGGGCCTAAAAAAGTAGCTTAAAATCACGGTCGATGGCATAGAACTAGCAAGTTTGGTCCACAGTCATTGGCATGCAAGCCTATGAGAGTGACTTTAGGTCTCTTGTCGCTACCTTTCCCATAGCATGAGAGAGACTATGGCCTCAAAGGTCCAAAACAATAGTGGGACCTAGGGACAGGTTGTGTGAGTGGCTAACTTGTCTCCTCAGGGTTCTTTTGATGATGTTGGATGACTATGTGTGATGTTGCATCGATTCCACTTCCTTAAGGTTACTTAGGAGGTCAAATCTGATCATATTAGCCTCTCGTCTCATGTTTACCCTGGTTTGCATGGTTACTTGGGTGGATGTGGGAGGAGGGTGTTACATGATTCAAGAGAGATTCAAAAGAAGCTATTTAAGGTAGACAACGATCCTACACATGGAAAATTTGCAGCAAAAATGTATATAGTCAAAGCCAACAACAATGTACAAAGTTAAGGTAAAATTTGTAGCAACAATGTATAAAGTTAACACTCATTGAGGTAACCACTTGCAAAACACTATGGCTTTAGAAAAGAAATTAGAAAAGACATTTTAGAAATTTGGATAATTAGAAGATGGTAACAACTTTTTGTTTTTCAGCTAAAAACTTTTGCGAGTTAATAGTCTTACATATACAATACTCTTATATATACAATATGTATACGAAATTTGTGCAATTAATTTTTTTTTGCAAATAATATTTTCATATGTACAATATATACAATCTATACATGCAAGTTATTATGCTACATTCAACCTATTATGCAAGTGAAAAAAGTTGAACTGGACTTAGCAAAAACTTATGAAGCTTTTGATTAAGAATAATTCCTGTGAACAAAATTCTTCTACTACAATGATATGTGATCTTAATTTCCCTGAACAAATTCTTCTACTATTCTTCTACTACTGTCATATGTGAGGAAATAACTTAATAGTTCCCAGGTAGCAGGACTACAAAATGTCAAGACGTTATTTTAGATATGCATAGAAACACTTATATACATATATAAAAATATTTATAAAAAAAAGATCAGTGATAGTGGTGCAAATTAAAAGGCCCAGGAAGCAACAAATCACACTCCAAGAGATTGTAGAGAAGGAGGTAGAACCCACAACAAAGGCACCTAAATTTCTTTCAATAATTTACCACCTAGCTAGTCTGAAGCCAGAAAATGTAATAGGTTCCTAGAGTACGAGATACATGCTTCATTCACGTGGATTCCATATGTTTCTCAATGAACAATAGACAGAGTGGTGCCCCTATTGATTTATTGCATTGATTACCCACATCGACAGAGAGGGGTGCTACAACGGAAATGGTTGATGCTTGTCAATCCACCAAAATAAAACAACATTTGAGTTAAAACGGGTGCCCTCCCTCCTATAGAGATAAGACTGCATTAGATGGATGCTCATTCATTCCTCTGTGGGGTCAATTGAGCTCCTCGTTGAGTTTCATCGAGCCACCACCTTCATGTTACGCTAGCCAGAACCCACATATAGAAACAAACTAGAATTCTCCAGAGGCAGTTAAGGATTCCAACTAGATAAACAACTACTTATGGTAGTCCTTCTCCAACTTTAACCCACCCACTATTCATGGAGTTCAATATAGTATTCTTTGTGTAAATGGATCGGAGATAAGCCAGATAGCACCATATAATTCTCCGAAGTTCCACCAGTCTAGATTGACACATACTTACTATGGGCGAGAGGGACCGTTGCTTCCCATATAATCATATGAGCATGTTGCAGCTTTACATGGATGGAGCGATGAAGAACGTGGCTATCATGTGAGGGTCCACAATCGAGGTCATATAATTTAAAGATTTAAATATTTTAACTTTTTGATTTGTTATGTTTACAAAGCACTTTGATGAAGAAAGCTACCCAGAGCCCCAAAATTTTCGTTATGGATTACTCACTTGTGCCATCTAATTCCACGAATTACATAAGAACCATCGTCGAGAGATATGTCTAAGAGAACCACGAGTCTTTTCTAACTTCTACCTCCTCATCAATGGAATCATGCTTAATTGGGGTTACTAGGCCACAACTCAGATCTAAGAACTCATTCTGCATTATGAGATTTATTATTTTTTCAACTCATCCCCTCGTTCCCTGCCGCATTCTACTTTCACCCCTCCAGGTAAAACTACAACAACAATTAGTATTTCTTTCAAATGGTTTGCCATGAGAAGGATTATACTGCTTTTGTGAGGATTTATATATTTTTAGTGAAATAGATCATAGCCTATTAACTTGTATTTTCTGTGCAATTAACAGAAGGAAGAAAAAACATAATGTGCCTGGGATGACTTTGGGTGCAGTAAATGCTACATTTGGATTATTTGCAATGATAGGATTTTGGAAGTGGAAGTGTTTTGCGTTGCTAGAATGGTTTTCTCAAAAAAGAGCTACTATCGAAATTGGTAAATGATTCATTTTTAAGAATCCACAATGTACCTATTTAGTTTGGCGCAACTAATTAACATATATGTCATAGTTGTGTTACAATGGGTCGGGTTAGTTTACCTAGTTAAAAGAGACAATGTTGTCCCTCTACCGATGCCTTTATTGCACTCGCCTCTAGCGTATTTGAAAACATGACATATAAGTGGGTTGTGCACTTGGCCAAAACAGGTCAATGGATGACGACTTCAAGAGGGTGGTTGGAATGAGGTTAGTTAAGATTTCCCTGTTCACATAAACTTTGGTCTTTAGAAGTAATAATGGGTTTCCCTCTATGGCCTTGCTATGTCAATTTCTTGGAATGTTTTGGAAATCCCCTCTTGATTTTTACCTAAACATGGGCCTTTTAATTCATTATTTTCAGTTCTTCCTTGTGGGCTTTTGTTGTAATATTTTTTCTTCTTAATGTGTATGGTAAGTATTCAAGACACATCTCTCCTGCCAAAGACTTAATTTTTCATATTCATAAAGCACCTTTCATTGTTGTTCAATTAATATTTTATTTTTATTGGATGTGTTTCTCTAAGCAGGATGGTATGCATACTTTTGGCTCACTCTCTTTTATTCCGTTAGCTATAAGTAAACAAGAATATCAGGCTAAAACGATTATATTATTGACGATGTTAGTTAATGATCTAAAACATTTCTTGATTGAATTCTTTGGTATTATTGCCATTTTATCTCCAAAGCAGATGATTTTGTTGGTTGGAAAAGAACTACAAGTTATAATAACAAAGATAGCCTTAGAAATTTGAGGCATGTTGTAGTTCAAGGAAATCCCATAGTGAAGCCAACAAATGATATTTTTTTGGTTCAGTGACCCTAAACTTTTTATTTTCTTGATCCATTTCAGTTTGTTCCAAGTATCAAAATGATTTTCACGAAAAAACCTATTCTTGAGTCTTGTTAACTGAATATTCGTGGGAACCCTGACAACTTATCTTATGCATGCCTAATCTATATGCATATAGCTTTAGACTATCATTGATAATATGGATTAACTATATCACCTGTCACATATGAGATTTATGAATACTCCAAGCTATAAAATACACGGAAAAACAATAAATTTTGGCCAAAATACTTTCCAACCTGCTTACTATAATGATATTTTCTCCTTATTATCATTTTTATGTTTTATTCATTAATTTTTTGTTTGCTTATACTGAGTTGGAGAATCAATCCTTTGACACAACCACCTTTCTTCACCCAAGTACAAAATGGATTGACATTCCCTTTCTTTTACCATGTAGTGAATGATATATGTGAGTAGATATCACTCAGTCTATGTGTGTGAGCGAGTCATATCATTATTATTTTTGAACTGTAATAGAATATGATATATGAAAGCACCAGTGGTCATCCTGTAACATTATTTGGGACTGACTATACAAATCCCTCTCCGTGAGTCCAATGAAATATTGTAAGGTTTTCAGGTCAATAATATAGCACAAGAATTTCAACTTCTGTCTTCCAAAAACAAGACTTTATAGAGTAGGGCTTTGAGTCGTGGCCTTGAAAACTGGCTCTATGGTGCAAAATCAAAGAAATTTGTTTTGATTGTGGGGCCAATTAATATTATTCTTTGTGTGGTTAATTAATTATTTTTGTGGTTAATGACTGAGTTGGTATTAGTAAGTCCAAAAATCACTTCTTTTCCTTGTAATTTCTAGTGAGAAACTGTAATAGTTTAGAAGCATATTTAGTATGCAAGTATATGACAAAAGATTGATGCCCAAAATATATTTCAAATACTAGTTTTTTTTTTCATGTAACATTCCTTGACAACATAGTATACTTGTTACAACAGATTTTTGGTAGTTGTTTTTTGGATGTTTGTTTCATATTAAGGTAATTTGAAGGCTTGTTAATAGGTCCTTCAATTTATGGAATTTTACCATATGTTGGCTTGAATTTTTATGTCTATGAGGAGTTGAAGAGACCTATTCCAAAAGTATGAACATTCTATGCCAAGGAACCTTGTTTGTGGATCTTTTGTTGTTTTGTGGGTCAAGCCTTCACATATCCCATGGATGTTATTAGATGAAAAATGCAGGTTGAATATTTTATTGCCTTGGTAACTAGAACCTTTCTTTACTGTTATTCATAATTTTAAGTCTAAGATCCAAGCTATTTAAAATCTATGATCCTGAAAATTGGCCTTTATGGTTTGAGTGGCACTGCAAGTATAGACATTGTCAACAAACCAAAATGGTACATCTTGTCTTGAACAAATGGAACCCAAATGCAAATGAACATTGGATGGTCTTGTTACCACTCTTCAAAGAGAAGGATGGAAGCAAATGTTTGTTGGGCTCATAATTAATTAAGAGAAAGATGGAAGCATGTGTTTGTTGGGCTCATAATTAACTAAGGTAAATTTTACAATTTCTTTCCATCAAAGTAATTTATTTCTGTTTGTATTTTAAATTTTAGCATTAGCCACATAATTATTGAATTGTTGACGAGTTAACTATTAATTACATAAAGGTTAACTTTACCATTTATTTGCATTAAAGTAATTGAGTTGTTGACGAGTTAAGTATCAATTACGTAAAGGTAAACTTTACCATTTATTTGCATTAAAGTAATTTATTTCTAGCTATATTTTAAATTTCACCCTTAGCCCCACAATTAGTAGCAGGCATTTTCGCATTTTTGGTTGTTGTCAGTGGGTCCTTTTATCATTGTGCATATTTTCGCATTTTTGGTTGTTGTCAGTGGGTCCTTTTATCATTGTGCATATGCCATAACATACAATATACTAAGGTAATTTTTGTTAAAAAAAAATGTGTGAGATGGAACGTGAGATTTTTCGTTGTTTGTGGTGATGCTAATGGATACATGACGTATTGGGTTTTTATTCTCTAATATACAAAATCACTTTTGTTATTTAAACCAATGTAAAAAAGCACTTATTAGTCCCTGTTTGGGACTATTAGCGTTCGATCTACAGTTGGCTAGCTATTAATTGATGCGCTGACTGTAAATTTGTATCGGTTATTTACTCTTTAACCAAAGTTTATGCTGGGCAGTTTCTCTGCAAAATAATTTTAGCCAAAGTTTTCTATTTACCCTCTTATTGCCCGCATCACTTGCCCCGATGTTAATTTAGTGTGGGCAACTTAATTTATCCTAAGTTTCAAAATTTGCGTGTGGACCTTGCATAACCTTATACTTGTCATCGTTCACTGACACCATTGTTTACAGCTGTCGACATGTTTTCATTCCACCGCCCTCTATCTTCATTCAGGTTAGCAAACACATTGCAGATTCAGGTTAGCAAACACATTGTTCTAACACCCGCGCATGTTAGCAAATGTTTCAGGTGTTTCAAGAAGCTAAGTTTCAGGAGGAAGCACAGAGGCGGAATACTGACTGCGTTTACTTCTTAGCATCACCGTTAACCTGCAAGAAGGTACGTCCTGGCATTATTCAAATACCCATTTTCTGTTTCAGGACTAGTTCGCACAGAGTGATTAAGGAAATTTGAAACTATGGGAACTTCGAAATTTTGCGAGTAATAGGAGAAATTTGCGCTAATTGTAATCTAACTAGTGTGCGTTACATAAAATTTATTCCAATTTGCGCTATTCGGTTCTATGATCTTGAAAATCATGTTTTCTGATAGTCCGACGCACACAATTCGTTTTTAAACCCTTAAAACCCTTCAACCCCCTATAATAGGAGAAATTTGCGCTAATTGTAATCTAACTAGTGTGCGTTACATAAAATTTAGTCCAAAACTCAAACCAATTGCATTACGGCGATCCTTCAAATATTATACTTCTTCTTTTAGCATTTACATGCCTTATTTTTTTCCAAATTTTAATTTATATTTATATGGGTGGTTACTCAAATTTCTCAAAGCTTCAATACTAACCTATTTGGTCACATCCTAAATGTTTAGAACTTTATCATTGGGTAGAGGCTCGAGTCTCCTAGAGTTGCACTGCGGTACACTTCTCATTGTGTTGATTTGTGAGATGACATATGCAATCCAAGTAATTATGGATTAGTTTCCAGTTTCATAGGAGTGGCATGGCAAGTGTCATTCGCCATGTGGCGCACTTCACTTATATATATTTTAATTGTTTCAATGATCATTTAGTCTGACATAGAAAAATTCGAATTCATTTTTTGGATTTCACCGAATGTGCTTATGATTTCAGGTTCCTCTATCATGATTGGCAGTTTGAAGGCAAACTGTTTTGATATTCTATTATTTTGCTTTGTAAATTGCAGCAGATTCATATTTAATGATTTATTGAGCTATGATTACGAGTCATATGCTTGTAAGGACTGGGTGGAGAACTTTTTAGAAATAAATTTCATTGTAAACACAAAATGGTAAATTGAGTCTCGCTAAAGAAAAATTGATCATATTTAAAATTACTTCAGTGCTTACTGAAATGTGTTTCTACTGCATGTGATTGATCACAATACAAAGATTTCAACAATCATGTGAAATAACGTGCACTAAAAATATGCAAATTGGTGAGAGATAAACATAATCCTGCTGCTGCAGAAGCAAAATCTCATGCATATATTCTAAAGTCCAGAATAGGCAATTCCAAGGAAGCCACGCACCGCGGGATCCCACCTGATAGATGCAGGTGCCCAGATGCTTCAGAGCTTCACCCTTGTGAAGCAGTTTCGACAGGTTATTGATTTCTTGATCTTTCTTCTTTTAATTCCCTGAAGTGTTATCATATTGAATTACTAGAACAGAACCATGATCTAAATTAACGCAATTTGTGTAATTTGTGTACATCATGTGTGCACTTGGGCAATATAACGTTTGTATTGTGTTGTTGTGGTAGACCCGGCAAGTACTACCGCCACGGCAATGGCTCTCTTGTTAATAAAAACGACAAAACCTGTTTTCTCTTAAAACTTATTAATCTCATATACAAAAACACTTATGAACAAAATATTATTAACCTCAGGTACCAAAACATTTATTAAGAAACCCAACAAGTGTTTTTTTTTTAATAATTATTAAGGTATAAGCCATTAAAAATTATTAGTTTTAATATTTACTAAAGTATAAGAAATCGAAGGATTTCGTTTTAATATTTACTAAAGTATAAGAAATCGAAGGATTTCATACCCGGCAGGTGCTACCGCTGCCCGCGACTCTGGTTATTATTAAGGTATCGCTCTAGATTTTACCGTGGCCTTGTTGGGTTTGTTAATTAAAATCATTTTGTAATAACTAACCTTTGAAGTAAATTTATGAATTTAAAAATTTTAATTTTTAATATCTATTTATATATATATTTTTTATGGGAAAAGTTTACAATTTTTATGGTAACTATTATTTTAACAATATCAACCGTTTATAACATTATTTCATCCCAATAAAGCTTAGCTATTTAAAAATATCTATTTCTAATTTGTAAGGAAGAAAATTCTTATTTCTAGAACACTTATAAGTCTTAAGTCATTAATTAATTTTTTTACATCTAAAAAAATAACTCTTAACCAATTATAAGAAAATTTTATAGCTTAATAAATCTATAATTATTATATCTTAAAAAGATTATATATATATATAATATATATATGCGGACCAAATTGGCTACTAGGGATAAACTATGATATAAAGAAACAAAATAAGTCGAAGGATAGCATACGACTAAGTAGAAGGATCATAGTTCGTGGCTGCAACTTGAATGAGATCCTCATTATTGATAAGGGTGTTTCCTACTAGGGGAGGAATACCAAGGTGTTGCTCTACGTGGTCGAGGCACTGATCCAAGTCCCTCATATGGCAATGCAAATGCTTCAGATAGTGTAAGATGTTTACTTGATGCTCAAACTGCTCCATTGGTATTCTATCGTGGAGAAACTTCCAATTCTAGTATAAGTCTTTGGTGTACATGTATTCATTTGAATAGTTGCATGTATGTCCAACATTCAACACCCAATCTGCTAGTTCAGCAATAACCTTTGTGCCCAAAAGCTAATGCTTAAGAGGCTCCTTCGCATTCCATATGGGCGATCTCCTCTTGGATGGGGCCTAGGGTGAGTTCTCAAAACCTAGTGGTTGATTCCTCCAAGCGATGGTGGGTATGTGAGTGTCCCTAAGAGGGCCACTCTTGGTAACACATTTCCCCTCTATGGACATGTGCATGTTGACAGGGCATGGTGAGAGGCCCAACAAGGATTTGAGAGAAATTTGTCAATGAGAGAAGGGTACAAGTGACAAGTATAGAGAGAGGGTCCACATGTAGAAGGGAAACGGCCAAATGAATAGGTGACAGAGGAAGCTAGGATCCAAAAAGGGAGAAAATAGCCAACAATCCACGAAAAAGTTGAGCCAACTTGGGAGGGAGTGAAGAGGGAGACATAATGCCCATAGGAAAAACTAACAGAAGTAAGCAAATAGTTACGAGAGACAAACTAGAGAGACAACACAAAAAGGCATGAGAGGGAGCCGAGAAGTGCGAAGGGAGCACTAGACAAGAATGCAAGTGTAGGAGATACCAATAAAAGATTCAGTCACATAAACAAAAACTAGGCAAGGGGAGGTTTTCAAACCTAAATCTAATTAGAGTGCTCCCGCTGAAGGGGTCTAATGTCCATATAGATTGCCATCCAACATGCATCAGAAATCGAAAAATATATCATGAGCATCGAATCTAATAGGAGAGGGAAACAGTTGGGATGGTCTGATACTCCACATTAACGATTGGAAATTGCCATTAAAACTCCATTTAGGGAGGGATGACCCATTAGTTTTAGAAGAAACAATGTATACCAAGAATAAAAGAGCAAGGCCTAGCCAAGGCTCGAGGAGGTGGGCCAACAATTGACCCCAATTTGGATTAGTGAGTGTTGAAACTATAGTTGTAGGAGGGGGGCTTTGGTACCCAATTGCATCATAAGTGAATTGTGTTGTGAAGGAGAGTTCCATAAGATGCATTGGGGTGGGAATGATCATCACACAAGTAGAGACTTGGAAAGTAGCTTGGCAAGATAGTAAACATTCAATGCAATAATAGTGTTTAGGCATGAGTTCAAGTGTATTGCAGTTGACTCGCATGAGGCGAGGTCTTGGGATCAATATTGCCATAAAAAGATTTATGGGTGTGTTAGTTTATGGATTTGGGGTAGCATCGGACAAATGTTCTAGTCTATAAGGTGTCAGGGAGGCTAAGGAACACGAGATCTCAAAAACCTAGGAAACGTTTTGAGAGAGAACACTTAGAAACCTCTCAGCTAAATTTATTGACCAATAATTAAAAAGTTCTTAAGTCTAACTTGGAAAATTTGATTAATTAATGGGTATTAAAGACTTGCAAAAAATGAATTGATAAATTCTAAGATGATCTAAGCAATTGATCATGATTAGATCTTAGTCATTAATGCACCAATGATATATTATAAGAGTAAGGCGAGGGGATGGAGATAGACACAGTTGTGAAGCAAGGATGCAAGGTAGTGTGAATCACCCAAGGTGCAATATTCAACAAGGGAATAATTTGAGATAAGAAAGGAGAGTAGCAGGGGTTTGTAGCAGGGAGAATTTCTAAAGAAATTCTCAAGTGGTTTTCCAATTCCAGAATTAGGGAAGGAAGGTCGAATTATCTAGTAGGGAGGCCAAATTTTGCAATGCGAATTACCCAGTTTGCTAGTGCTAGCTGTCAGGAGAGGGATCGATTCAATAGTTAGTTCTGAAATCAAGTATCGGGAATCCTAGAAAACTATTTCCAAAGGTAGAGACAAGCAAGACAAGTTGGCAAGGGAAGTTTTCACGGCAGTGCAAAAGTCCCAGAGGCTATAGTGCATATTCTTGCTCGATGGTGCGAGTACTAGGGATACTGAAACTATTGAAGGAGAGACTAGATTGATTTGATAAGAGGGAGAAGGATTCTCCAAGTATTTTCTAGTTGAGAAAAATATTGGAATTGAGCCAGGAAAGCCAAAATTGTAATTATCCACATTTGTTGCATAATAAAATAAACCCTCATCTGTTGCACTGCTTTTCCCTTAGGGTTTTTTCCTAGGATGTTTAGTCAAAAAATATTGGTGTCATTTTATTGCATGTTTGTTTGCATCTATTTCTCATTTCTCTATTTTATATTTTTTATTATATCTTATTTGTGAAGAATGCATCAATTAGTTATTTTCTATTTGTCATAAACAAATAAATTGTATTCAAATAGGAGAATAATTTCCAGTTGGTGAATTCAAGGAAATTTCTCATGGTATTAGAGCACTACAGATCATATTAGAGGCTCAGAGGTGAGAGGAAGAGAGATCATGCAAATTCAGAGGGAAATCTGAAAAACTTTCTCTAGATTTGTGCAAGCCAGCTAGGTAGTGTGAATTGCTAGGGCAAGAAAATTGATTTCTAGATCCAGGTGGGAGGAAAAAAAATGTTTTGCCTTAGAGCAGTAGCAACAGGAAGTGTGGTTTTTGAGAAGTAGTTCAAGTGCATAGATCAGTTGATTCACATAACATATCTAGGTGAATAAATTTGTAGCAAGGGTTTGTAGTTGCAGATCTATGCAGGGTAGGAAGAGAAGCACACAAAGGTAGAATTTCCAGAATTCCTCAGATGGTTTCTAGTTTCCAATTTCTAGGAGGATAACTGTGATTTCCAGTTGTAGAATGTTATAGTAGACTTTCCAGTTCAATCAACGCATGCTTTAGGAGAAATAGTTCATGAGCCAGAATTTGAAGAAGGACTTCAAAAGGTAGAATAAGCTGCATATTGGAGAAGTAGAAGGTAATGTGAGTGCTAGAGAAGGATTTCTAGAGGCAGGTGAGAGAAGATTAATGAATTCCATAGGGAGTATGAGTAGTACAAGGAAGTTTGAGCAAGAAGGAGAAGGATATTTCCAGCACTAGTCTCTATTTTATTTGAGTTTTGCAAAGACAACCACAACAAGACTCAGATATCAAGATAGAAGTGATAACGCCTATAAGTTTGGCATCTGGAAAGCCAGAATGCAGTTCCTTTTGGATGAGAATTTCTTGAAGGAGTTTGTGACAAATTTGATGATAGAACCAACAAATCCACAATCGCTAGCAACCTTCATGAAGGATATGGCCATGACTAAGAGGATGGTCCTAAATGGGGTTTGAGATCACATTGTCTCACATATTGCAAATAAGACAACAAAAAAGGACATGTGGGATATCATAGTAAAATTGTACTAGGATACATTTGAGAATCATAAAATGACTCTCAATAAGAAGTCGAGGACAAAAAATATACAAAAGGGTGAAATTGTAACTTTCTATTTCACCAAAATTCAGGGAGTCGGCTATGAAATTACAGTTGTAGGAGAAAAACTAGAATATAGTGAGTTGGTTGTGCATATAGCTCTAAACAGGTTTACCAACAAATGGAAAACTTTCATTCAAGGAATCACTAGATGAGATAAGCTACCATATTGGGAACACTTATGGATTGATTTCACTCAAGGAGAGATAATACTCAGGCTTACTGAAGGTACTATAAGAAATTATATTAAGGGACAGAAAGTTGAGAATGAAGAAGAAGAAAACATAGCCCTTGCAACTAAAGGGAATATGAAGAAGGGTCTCGTTTAGGGATAAAACTCAAAAGGAGGTGAGAAAAAGAAGGACTTTTCAAAGATCAAATGCTTTAAATGTGGTAAATTTGGTCACTATGTCACATAGTGTCCAAAAAGGAAGATAAAAAAGAAGGGGAAGCAAAAAATAACAACTTTGATAGAAATATATGAGTTGACCTCTAGATTGGAGGAATTCACATTGATAACAATGATACCTCCATATGGAGGAGGAGCTTGATTCTTCAGAAACCAGGATGGGTTGGTCCATGGGTGAGCAATAGGAAGTATAGATCAGATTGAGTTATTATTCACATGGATCATTACCTTTGCTACAAGGGCCCACAATACATAGTAGTAGGAGGATCAAGGTGTCAATAAGGAGCGGTCATATCTTGAGGGACATTGCATATCTAGTTGCAGTTAGATACTTGAGAGGTAGTTGCAGACCCAGTTGGGTGCAATTAGTGCTTAGTAGAAAGTGCAGAGCTAGTTGCAATCATGGTCTCAAGGGACAATTTCAAAGACAATTGGTGGGACACAATAGATCAAGTTTCCAGTTGTAATCATAGGAAATTCATGTAATTGGGAGGATGCAATGTGAATTTCCCAGTTGTAGGGTCCAAGTGTAGTTCTAGTGAGAGCGAGATTCCATGAGGGAGTTTTCATTCAAGAGACACTTCCTAATTTGGTTTCACAGGGAGGTCAGCTAAGATTAGGCTCACTATTACAGTAGTAGTGCAGTGATAATGGATGAGTAGTGGCAATAGTAGTGTGAGGTAGATTATAGTATGCACAGTGTTGACAAACAATCTTTTCTAGATTAACATCTTCACAGTGATTTCTAGTGACACAGAGTCAGATCTATGAGATGTAAAGAAAGGAAGTGCAACAGATGTTAGATATCAATAGTGTGGTTAGTCCAACTACATGATGTAAAGGAGTATGATGGGGAGAACACCTTCCTTGCTAAAATGTATTGTTAGTTTATGGATTTGGAGTAGAATCAGATGGGTGTTCTAGTCTCGAATGTGTAAGAGAGGCTAAGAAAAATGAGATGTCAAAAACCCAAAAAAGGTTTTGAGAGAAAACACTTAGAAACCTCTCAAGTAAATTAATTGATTAATAATTGAAAAGTTCCTAAGTCTATCATAGGAAAATTTATTAATTAATGTGTATTAATTGAGGAAATCAAGTTTTGCTTTAGATAGTTCTAGAAAGTAACTTGATAAAGTATAAGATTATCTGAGCCATTGATCACAAATAGATCTTGGCCACTGATGCTCCAACAATAGATTATAAGAGAAATTCGAGCAAGGCAATATGAATTACCTAGTGCACAATATCCAACGAGGGGATAATTTGAGCCAGGCAAGGAGAGTATCAGGGGTTTACAACAGGGAGAATTTCCATAGAAATTCTCAAGTGGTTTTCCAGTTTTCGGCTTCAGGGAAGGAAGGTCAAATCATCCAATAGGGAGGTTTAGTTATGTAGTGTGAGTTTCCTCATTTTCTAGTGTGAGTTGCTAGGAGAGGAATCAATTTAGTAACTAGTGCCCATATCAAGTCTCCGGAAGCCTAGTTAATTGTTTTCAAAGGAAGAGAAAAGCAAGATGATTGGGCAAAAGAAGTTTCTGGGGCAATTTGAAAGCACCAAAAGCTAAAGTGCATATTTCTGCCTAGTGGTGAGAGTGCCAGGGAGAGTGTGAGTGGCTAAGGAGAGGCCAGATTGATTTTCTCAGAGGGACAAGGGGTCTCCCAATATTTTCCAATTGAGAAAAATTATTGGAGATGAACCAGGAAGGCCAATAGTTGTAATTCTCCATATTTGCTGCATAATAAAATAAACCCTCATTTGTTGCATAGGTTTTCCCTTCAGGTATTTTCAGGGGGTGTTTAGTTCAAAAATATTGGTGTCATTTTATTATGTGTTTGTGCATCTATTTCTTAGTTCTTGATTTTATACTTCGCATCATATTTTATTTGTGAACAATGCATCAGTGAGTTATTTATTATTTTCCTTAAACAAAAAAAATTGTATTCAATTAGGAGAATAATTTCCAGTTCTTGCATTCAAGGAAATTTCACAGGGGGTGTGTTGCCACATCCCCAAGCCGCTTGTTTAGGTGGGGTGGATGGTAACCTATGCCACCCACTATGTTTTTCAATGTGAACACCCTACATGGAATATTTATTTAAAATGTTGATATTAATAAAAATAATTATTATATTGGAAGAAATTCCATAATAATGAAAAAATAAAAGTAAAAATAATTAAATAATATTAAGGATATTATGATTCATTTTTATTATTATCATAATAATATTTATAAATAAAATTCACTAATTGAAACAAGAATTACATATCACAAGTTTTATACCTCACATGGGGTGGCTAAGGTGGCAAGGGAGGGGGAGCATTTTGTTATTGCCCCATTAGCCCATAGCCAACGAGACATGGCAACACATCCCCTCCCACAAATGTTAAATGATATATAACAATGCAACCATCGTTGCAGGGTGCCACCAAGTAGGTCTTCTTTGCATTCAATGCCATAACTAGCAACCCATGTGAATAGGAATTTTGGGAAATCTTCCAAGGCAATTAATGCATGCCAATACCATTCTGGTGCATAAGCCAACCCACTACAATCTGGTTAATTCTTTCTCATTCAATGACAGATCATTGAGGGTTGCTACATTAGGATTATACACATGGCCTGAGGTTTTTTTTATTGAATCCAAACAAGCTCCTTATCTCAAGGTGGTTTCAACACTGTCTCTCGCTATCAGGTTCCACTTAACACTTCAGTGGTTACAGTTAGATGCCAAGGTCACTTTCCATGCTAGGCATACAATAATTTTCTATAAATATGCTTCATGGCCAGCTCTAATTCTTGGATGGAAACATAGGTATAGCCTTTCTATTTCCTCTTCCCATAGCGAAGATGGTTTTAGCTTGCATATCACATTAATTGTCCTGGGCTTCACTCTAGGGTCAAATTCTATCTGGTTTCAATGTTGCAAGCTAGTTATGCTGAAAGACCAACAACACCCTTTGGTAGTGCCCCCTCTGGATCTAGGTGGTCAACACAATATATGGTATGCTTAGTTTTTTTAAGTTTATAGTTTAAACACTCACCGTCAACTTGGTTTTAGTCATTACTCTATAGATGGCTCTGCTCACACACAAGTTCAATCCCTAGAGGACTTAGTTTGTAATCTAAGAAGTGGTATGTTCACGACCACTCCAACTAACCCTAGGGTGAAAATTCTCCCTCTCTCATTTCACTCATTGGATAAAGAATTTAATTCCTCATCCAAGGAGTACCCATCTTGCATACTTTCAATGGGCCCTGCTACACGAAAAATGAGAAATACATGAAAAAATGTGATTGCAATCACATTTTCATGTATTTCTCATTTTTTATTAGCAGGGTCCATTGAAAGTATGAAACACTAGTATTCCTTGGATGAGGAATTAAAATTTTCATCCAACAAGTGCTCCCACTCGAAATTTGAGTAAAACCGTAGGGAGATAAATTCAAAATGCGAGTTGAAAAGGTAGTTTTTTTCAATCTTTTTACTTTTTTACTCCAAAAATGGTGAATCATCCCCCATGTTTGAAATCGTCATTTTTAATCCTATTGGTTCTTATAAAGTTGATTTTGGTAGTACATTTTTGTTTTGAGTCCCATTTTTTACCTCAAAATTTCACTAATGAGACTTGCAAGAATCGAATGAAAATTGGGACCTACACTTGATCCTATCTACTCTCCTAGCTGCAACAAGAAGCCCATACATGTTGAAGCCACATGACTTTGAAACATAGATATGCATGTGAAACTACCTTCGTACTTTTCATTTTCCTTTATGTTCTCGTCTTAGCACCAGACTAACGAAAGGTTGTAATGGTCATCTAGCTTATTCAAATATTGTGTACTTTGCAGTAAAAAACTCTCCTCTACCTTTTACAACTTTGGAACAGTTGAAGTTTTATGTAAGATCCAATTTACCTAGTGGCAAGCCAACACAAACTTCTCATATCTAGGAGGTAAATATGTTATTTTCAGTAATACAAATATTTATTTCACCAAAAAAACTCACACAAATTTTTATAATGAAATCAAATATTAGGCATATTTTAAAAATTATACGATGAAAGAATTTATTATTTTTACGAGAATAAAAAGTGAAAAATAAAAAATTTAAAAAGTGGTTTACATATACTCATTTTAAATTTTAATTTTAATATATTTTAACATTCATAATCTTTATAAACTATCAAATTTATGAAATTGTATCTCTATTTTTCTTAACTTAAAAATAATACAAAACAAATTAACTATTTTTTAAAGTAAAATTACCCCAATGGGGGTGGTTTGAAAGGAATAATGAGAGGAATGGAAAGGTCATACAACTACTCTATGTGAGTTGTACTCGGGTAAATGTGGTATGTGCAGCACATGCATTCCTCACATGGAAGTTTCCAGATGAATAAAGGTAAACATATATGTGCAAGGGTAGATGAGATGTTGTTGTTAGTGATTTTGGGCATAGGTGGTGGTGAAGGTGGCAAGGAAAAGAAGTGTTTGTGCAGGTCACCAACCTGTGCAAACTTTTTCGTCTAAGTCTCTCAAAGGAATTGAATGTTGTCTGCAAAAAGGATTTCATTGTCACATTGTTGGAAGAGACCAACACCATGTTTGAGACCCAGGAGAGGCAGATGGATGGGGGCTACACTATGGAGAGAATTGTGGAAAGCACAGGAGGAGATCACATAGTTGGTCACTGGAAGTTAAGTCGTGGAGCTAGTACTCAGACCCAGTCACCCTAGCAAGCTCAACAAATGGATTTCTTTGCTTACATAGTGTGATTTTACATTAATTTTATAGGGAGGTGGTTAGTAGGTGTGGTGGCTTCTGGTTCTTATCATTCCATGTCGAAGGAGGCATGGGCTCTCAGGTAAGCCAAGCTTATTGTACCTATATTGGTGGCTTTATTGATTTTATTTGCAAGTCAGGGTTAACAAATGGGGAGTGGGAGGATGTCTTAAGTTTGCGAGAATTCTTAATCAGAACCAACTTTAGAGAGAGTTATGAAACTTGGTGTGGGTCTTTTTCTTTCATTTCTAGTGGTGTAGCCATGCGTAAGGTTAGTAGCTAAAATTGGGCTCCGAAAGGTCTGGGCAGACAGACGATGTCTTAACGATTGGCTGAGACAAAGTGGGGTCAAGGAAGGGTCTTAAGGACCCTAAAGGCCCCATCTCTACTGATGAAGTTGAATAGGTGTGACTTGTGGTCACAATGTTAAAGAGAAGTCACGATGGAGCTCTTGTGTGGGGGTGATAAGTGCATAGTCCTAGAACCTTTTAGTGGGGTGTTGGAGGTTACTGAACTATTCGATTCAGGGAGGTGTGAAGAAATATTGGAGTTTTATTCTATAGATTAGAGGGGAAGAGAAGATGCTTAGATAGAGGGGTAGACCGAGAATAGGGGCAGGACCATGAGGCCAGGGGGAAGTGCATGGTATAGAATATGTGATCATGGAGTAAGGGACTAGGAAGTTGAGTTGGATGAGGTGTTAACCCCTAACCTTGATTAGTCACCCAGTCATGTTGTTCTACCTACATCTTTGGACACCTTGGAAGCACAACTACAATAAGTCACAATGCTTCTAGAGTAGTTGAGTTAAAACAAGCATGATGAAAACAATGAAATTATTAACTTCATGAATGACCTGAAACTAATCAATGGAACATATTGAATCACTTAACATCACTCTGATGGGGCCAAAGAAGGCTTGCAAAGCAGTTGGAGGGGCACATAACACATGTTGAATTCCATGTTCGCAAGGAACTTAGACATCTTGATTCTTTAGATATTGGACCAGACCATCCACATGTACATTGATGCTTGTGGGCTATGTATTCACCCCGAGAGCCATTTGGTTGTATTGGTCTTTCTTATTTTTAAATATGAGAAGTTTCTGACATTTTGTTAAGAGCTTTTGTAATATTCTTCTAGTCAACAAATCCAATTAAAATGAAGCTAGAAGAACAACGAATTTTAAATATATATTTTATAATATTTGAAAAAATTAATAAAATAACTATAGAAAACTTTAATTCAACTTAAAAATAAATAATCAAAATTATTTAATAATAATAACATTATATTTATAGGAAATAAAAAATAATATGTATAAATATTTTTTTCATAAACACAATATAATCTAACATATTTCTAAAGGTGATTGAATAGCATTTTATACTTCCATATACCAAGGCCACTCATAGTTAATGGTGGTAAATATTTATTTTTATTTTATTTTTTTAAAATGGCTTACAAAGAACCAACATGAACGAACATTTCTTATATTTATCAATTAATGTATTGAATATTTTTATTTCCAATTAATATTTTTAAAACATATAAAATGTTTATAAAAAAGAATAATATTTTGAAACATCTAAATGTTTATACAATAGAATTATATATATAATATATATATATTATATAATATATATATATATATATATATATATATATATAAATAAAAGTAAGTAAGGGTATAGTCTAATTTTATAGACAAAATAGTTTTTTCATTAGAATTCACTAAATTTAGCAATATAATTTCAATATTTTTTGTTGTTCGAAATACATTTTTGAATGCATAAATGGATTCAACACCTTGAAAAACCATAGGAAAGTCGAATCATGCAGATTAAACAATTTAAACTCAAGGTTTTTAAAATATCTCTCAATTTTTTATTAAAATTAACCAGAAAAATAATCGTGAAAAAAAACATTTTATGTATAAATTAGACTATGCCTATATACAAGTATATAATTTTATCGTTATATATTTTTTTAATATAACAATTAATTTATATAATTAAATATTTTTTTTTTTGTGTAAATCGGACTATTCTATTATAATACAAAAAGTTACTGAGGGTTACATTTTCCGCCAAAAATTGGCTACATGGACAGGATGACATTTTGAATCTGAAACTGAGCCTGAGAGGGAGGACTGTGAGACTGTCCTCTTTTCCCCAACTAGAACCATAGCTATACTGAAGACTACAAAACTGAACCTACCACTCCCTACAGCGCGAGGGAGGAGGTTGCAGACCCTTACAATACTGAAAAAGTGCTTACAGACGCTGAACTGATAAGACAGAACCGACATTACAGACACGGATGCATAAAGCATGATTGACACAGACCTTGCAGAAATAAACATAGACATGGACTGACTCCCAAAATCGACAGGTGCAGCTTTGATGACTTCCAAAAATGAACAGAACATAGCCATACCACCATAGAAGCCCAGACCGCGCGCCTAGGTGTGAGGATTTGGAGGCTCCTCCACCATCGGGCTGATGAATGTGCCATGTGGCTCCTCCACCACCGGGCAGCCGTAGGAGTCTGAGGCACTCGTGTCGGTGTAAGGCGCGGTGTTCCTCTCAGGCTCGCTTGGTCCAGCTTGGTTCCTCGCCACCTCACCCGCGGCTTCCTGAGACTATAATTGCTGACCATGAACAGGCGAGGGTGGCCTTGGATCAGCTGGGGCTCCAGGTTGGTCTTGGTGCTCACATTTTTCAATGCGCACTGAGACGAAATACACAGCATTGTCCAGGGTGCAGGGGAACATGAAACGGGTTGATGGATGCCCTCCAAAGGGACATACCGCCGACCTGCCCCGCCCTCTGCCTCGCCCTCTCCCTGAGCGAGCTTGTGGAGAGAGAATTTCCTTTGAGGACCCAGAGGACTGTGGAGAAGAGGCTCTTGCTCGGGCTCTACCTCTTGAGCCACCACGCCGACAGGCTCCACGTTGTCGTTCACGTGGCATGATTCAGCGCCAAAACTAACCAAAGGACGCAGACTCTTCAAGAGCTGGATGTCGGTTCTTACCTCCCAGGACAGAGGCCAGGCCTGATATAGAACCGCACCCAGAGAGTTTATCCCAGCTAATTGACCCGACCCGCCCCCAGAAAATGCAGTGCGCCCCGGGAATGCCCCTCGAACCAGGTCCCCAGGAGACGGCGACGCTGCACAGATCAAAATTCGGTCATTGACAGTGCCGCACCATGCTAAAGCGACAGCCCAAGTTCTCAGGTGTTTCAAGCTCGAAACCAAGGCCTCAAGAGCTGAGGGCCAAGGTTGATGAACAGTCTTTCTCCCACACCGGGCAGACATCCAAGAATTGAGTACTCCTCTCCCTAACGAAACCAGACAACCAGACAACCAGAGCTTCGCTCACCAGACAACCAGAGTTGCGCTCACCAGAGCTACTCTCGCCTCTCACCAGCTTTCTCAGACAATTCCCCTCACCTCTCACTCTTGAAACCAGAGAATTCCTCAGCCTGACACCCCGCTCAACCAGACAACCAGAGCTTCGCTCTCCTGAACCTCGCGAATGACTTCCCCTCGGTGTCGAAATGCGGCCTCTCGGCAATCTAATACCCCTGCCAACTCGAGAGAGCCCGCCTGCATTAACTCTGGCCGGACTCCTTCGCGAGTCTTCGGCCCATCTGTCCTGAGCTGGTGGCCACTTGTCATTGAATGACGCCGCCTGCTCATTAACTGCGCTGTCATTCACCCGCAACCGGGGATATAATTAAATATTTTAAATATGGTATGTATTAAGTTTTAATGTTTATTTATTAAGATTGATTAATTTTATTCCATATTTTTATTTAAATTAAATATCATTTATTAAATATAAAGAAACGGTAAAAAAGTTTCACCAAATTCACATTCTCTTTAAACATAAACATACAAATTATTATATTTATTATTATAAATAATTTCTTCAAATTTTTTATTGTGTGAGTAATCTTAAAGTAATTATGGATAATGAAGGGATTAGACAACCATGATGGGCCAGGATAAGAGATCCACCCATCTAGCAACCAATCCATGAGGGAATTCATGCAAGTTGTACATTAAATGAAATGGTTTTGAGAGAATTCAACAATTTGGAGTGGGATAATCGCTCCACCTTTATTAATCACCATGTATGCTAGAGATTAGAGATCCCAACACTAATAACAACAACACGAAATATAGCTAAGTAATCTTAGGGCCACCTTTATTAATCACCATGTATGCTAGAGATTAGAGATCCCAACACTAATAACAACAACACGAAATATAGCTAAGTAATCTTAGGGCCACCTTTATTAATCACCATGTATGCTAGAGATTAGAGATCCCAACACTAATAACAACAACACGAAATATAGCTAAGTAATCTTAGGGCCACCTTTATTAATCACCATATATGCTAGAGATTAGAGATCCCAACACTAATAACAACAACACGAAATATAGCTAAGTAATCTTAGGGTGTTTCGTATTATTGCACTAACTCGTTTCAATTTTTCTAGATTATTGGTACATTGTTGTTTTCAAATGACAAGGAATTATGTTTTTCTAAGTTTACTCGTGTTGACTCAATTGGACTACCACCTTCATTCTAATCCACCACCTTCATTCTAATCCACAAACCCTAGGACTCACCGTGGGTTTTCTTGCTAGAAACTTCAATTGCTTGGAAGAATCTTCATGACGTTAGGTCTTTGTCTTGTTATTGTGCTTCTATCGCGTGTCTTTGGAATGCTGGTCTCTCTTTTTTTGGTTGTACATAATTTTCTATTAGTTTGTTGGGTATCTTGTTTGTTTGTCCAGAAGTTAGTGAGAATTCTAAGGCCTTTGCTTCTTGGTTTGGAAAGTATGCATATGGGGTTGTTTATTAAAGGAAGTGGGGCTCATTTTTTATTGGAAGCTTTCTATGTGGTCTCTTTTTTGGGATTCTCAGTGTGGTCTTGGTTTTGTCTTTTTATTATTTGAATTGTATTTTCTCAAGAGTCACTTCATGATTTTCTTATTTGTTTGATGGATCTTTTATGTTATAGGAGTTGCTCTCTTTGTGGACTTCCTTTATATCTTATCCTCATCCATTCCCCCATGGGTCACATCTTTCATCGTGTTGTAGGCCTTGGGCTCCAACAAGAGGACATGAAAAACTTATGATTAACAAAAAAAGGTCAATGGTTATTTTAATTGTATTTTCTTATTAGCTCTGAGGGTTAGCTCAATTGGTCAAGTCCCCATCATTAAAGTACCTTTGTTGTTGAGAAGCCACGAGTTCAATTCTCTCGACACTCTCGGGGTTAGGCTTTGTGGTTGAACCAAAAGGAAGTGATCCCTTTGGGTGGCCTTCTTGGCTCAAATATTTCGTCGACATAGTGGTCACAGATCTCCAAAGTCTATGAAAAAAAATGTTTTTTTCTTACTTGGAATTCTTAATCTTGTGAAGATTTTTTACCAACATTATATACTTAGAACGCATATTTTCATAGTTTGAATTTATGTTAGCGACAATTTTTTTTGGAAATTTTGTGTGGAGACACTACAATGTCTCATAGTTTTTCCAAAAAAAATAATATATTATATATACTTATTATTAACATAGTATATGATATATATTTATTTTACTCTTTATCAGTTATACAATATTAATAACTAATATATATGAAATAGTATGGGTATATTATGTTATGATGATATCAATACCTAATTTACAATTGATAACTTCTTATATAAATTTACTTTTAAAAATATTTAAAACTCAAATTTCAACTCAGTTTTCTTTTAAAATAGAGGATTCAATCCCCCATTACAACCAATTTCATTTTACAAATAATTTTATGGATACATAATGTTATCTTCTAATACATAACATTCTTTACTTCTTCCATAAAAATTAAACTACCATACAAACATTTTTTATATTAATAAATAGAAACATATATTATTATTTTTATATTTGCAAAAGTCTAGGATTCCATCATATTTTTATATTGCCGAAGGAAAGTTATATTTTATTTTTCTTGATATTGCCAAAGACACTTTATATTTTATTTATTTATTTTTGTTCAAAAAAACCTTTGATTTAAACAAATAATATGAAGTTTATTAAAGTTTTGAAAAAAACAAATATTAAATTGAATACTTTGAAAACCAAAAATGATTTTTAAATTGAAATATGAGATATAAAAATTATATTAAAAAATAAAAAATCTGAAGATTTTATTTGCCATATGTCATAATAATGATTGTTGTTACATTCTTTGCACAACGCAATGGGATGTTAGAAAGTGTAGCAAGAAAGACTCAATTCGACTTTAGCCTTTGTCAATTTGAGTAAATAGAATTTTCACATTAGCAAGAAAACTTGGAGGCAGTTAACTGGTTTGACATGGCTCTTGTCACTCAGTTAGATCAACAAATTTGATTTAGTGGGCTTGGAGTTTAGTCATGCATGGGTTGATTGCTAAATTTTAGCAATCTAGTTTAGTTATTTTCAATTGTACTCATTTATCTGACCTCTAACAATTAATACAATCAGTTGAAGATTAGTTATGCAGTGAGACAATAGTATAACGAAAATATATGTCAGTTAGTTGATCAATCAACCTAAAATAGCTCAGGCATGCATGGAATTCGAATTTCTCAGCTAGAGTGGAGGGGACAAAGGCTAGTGTAACATGAGTTGTATACTAGTTGAGTGTACATTTGTTTCATGCAGTCAGGAGATCAATTTCTTGGGAATTGCATAAGGAAATGAGAACTTCCCTATTTTTTAGGAGTTTAAATTAGCTCATATTTGCACAAGGAAATAGGAGACCAGAGGAAGAAAAAATTGGCTAAGTGTTGGCCATAAGTTCTCATTCAACAAAGATAGCAATTTTGCTTTTGTAGGTTGTGCTCAAAGTTGGAGCAAGCAATTGTAATAGTTTTTTTATTCGACTGAATAATGCAAAAAGGATTGAGGGGTTTTTACTAGTTAGGTTCCCCTAGAAATCACTATGTACTTGTGGTTTTGCTTGTTACATGTCAATGCATGTTGTTCTAAATTGTGATCTCTATTCCGTAGATTAGTAGAGTAGAATTGTGTCTCTTGTTTTCAATTCAAAATATTGAGGAGTTGCAATTTATATCAAATTTATACATGGTATCAAAGCAATGAAATCACATTAGAACCAATATTTCAAATTTGTCCCTCAAAAATTTTGAATTTGCATCTTCAGTGTAGCAATTTTTCTTCAAATTTGGGAGAATGTCTTTCAACAGACTGAGATTGGAGTATGCCCTAGAGGGTAGCTCGAATTTCATAGCCTAAAAGGATAGAATGGAAGAAGTGCTTGATGATAATGGTGTGTTAGAATATGTTAAAACTGACATTGTGAAACCCTAACATTCTGATGCACAATAGTTAGCCCAATGGAAGAAGGATGTTGCAAAGGCTAGGAGAATTCTTTTGGAAGGTGTGAGAGACCATGGGGTCTCAAATCTCCATGGAAAATAAACACCATTTTCTATGTGTAATGCACTGACTGAGCTATTTGAAAATAGCAATGACCATAAAAAATTGCCCCTGAAAGACAAACTTCGAAACATTAGGATGTAGAAAAATGATACCATTCCATAATATCTCTCCAAATTCACTCAAGTTTGAGATGAGCTTGGAGAAGTTGGGGTGAGTGTTGAAAAATATTATATGGTGATCCGAGCTCTTCTAGGCCTTCAAAAATCCTGGCACAGCTACTAAGATTCTATGAATGGAAGGGAAAAATTACCAAATTGGGAACAATTGTGGTCTGATTTGGTTCAAGAAGAGTTCAGGAGAAATTCCAGAGATGGAGTATTATCCAGAGCAGAGGAAGAAGAGAAATTTTCCTTCGTTTGGAAGGGGAAGAAGGGGAAAGGAAAGAAGACCCAAAGAAAACCTAAATCCAACCAAAATAATGACAAGAAGAAATACTTGAGCAAGATAAAATGTTTCCACTGCCACAAATATGGGCACTACGCAACAAAATGTCTGCACAAGAATTCTAACAAGAAGCCTTCAGGAGGAGTACGAGGTAAAACATTGGCTTAACAATTCGAATTAAACTTCACCCTAATACCATGCATGACCAACACTATTATGGGGACTGTGTGGTACCTTGATTTCAATGCCTCGTTCCATATGATAGGGTTGAAGGAATTATTCAGTAGCCTAGAGGAGAAGGATATCCATATGCATTTTGAACTAGGGGACAATGGGTGGTACAATGCTACAAGAATTGGTATTGTCAACTTTGATAGGGAGAAAGCCTCCCCTCTTTGCCTCAAAGATGTTATGTTTGTACCTGGGCTGAAGAAGAACATGTTCTCTATAGTAGTATTGGAGGCTAAAGGCTATGGTGTTATTTTCAATAAAGGGAAAGCCTTTCTGAGACACATAGCTATTGAGAATGTGAAACAAATTGAAGTTGCAATGAAGAACCTATACAAATTTGAGGTGGGAGATTGTGTTTGCAATGAGAAACAACGCAGAAAAAGTGCAGAGAAAAGATGTTGGAGAACTTTGGCACAAGAGATTGGGTCATCTACACCTTGGTGCCTTAAAATTCATGCAGTAAATTACCACCAGTCTCCCTAAAGGTTCCCTTGAGCAACAAAATGTCTGCAAGGACTGCACATTGGGGAAATATGTCAAATCCACCTTCCATAGATGAGATAGAAGAGCAGATGCAATCTTGGAGCGAGTCCACTCTGATGTTTGTGGACCCTTTTCTACAACCTCCACAACAAAACATAAGTACTATGTAATTTTTATTGATGATTTCTCTAGAAAATGTTGGATTTTATTCATGAGAAAAAGGATGAAGTGTGATGTCCCTTAAGAAACCAATTTCCTGGCTATGTAGAAATTGTGCTTAAGACATTAATGTTTATAATTGTTGTCACTTGTTTGTCACTTAATTGTATGTTGTATTCTCAAATGAAGGACCTGAAATACTTGGTTTTAAAACCCTCAATACTTAGGTGACATGAAAATTCTTGAATGCCATTTGATTGTTGAACATAAATGATTAAGGAAGAAAGCTAGAAGAAGTCATAGACTATATGCTATTTTACACAGAATCTACTATCTGTGACACTTGGAGAAGTTAAAGATAATATATTGTCTTACACAGAAACTACTATCTATAACTTAGAAGAATTGCAGAGGTAGGAACTTCAAGTATAGGAACGCTCTTTTAAGGGATTTTAACTTCATTTACATAAGCAAATAAAGACCTGCAGCTTCATTACCATACTTAAAGGAAGAAAACATTTGATGACACATAACAGAGAAGTCACAAAATCATACCCAACAATGTATGGAAAACTTTTGATTCTTTCATTAATCAACAGTTGTATCAGGAATACAGTGGCCTAGTCTCTAGGTTTTCCAAAGTTCGAAGCCTTTCTCTGTAAATTTTCCTCTTTTTATACATTATGAGACAGTTGGTAATCACCAAAACTGTCAAACTACTTAACCATCTCCTAATTGTTTGAAGTGAAAATTATTACAGAATATTACAATAGAGGGTAAAAGACACCTCATTCTCAAGAAAATAAAATAACAGGAAGTAACATAAATTAGAAGGTGATGGTTGTTTGTTGTTTGAATCTATGGCTTGAGTATGTGGTCTGAGTGTTATTCTACAAGCTATAATCCTGTAGACGTCTTGATGACAATTATATTGTTTTAACACAACAAACTGCAACTTTACAAGAACTTTGTGCATGGACTTGGGCCCACATATGTAACGAAAATGTTCTGATTGGCTAAAACATAAAGAAACCCTTATGGCCCACATATATATCGGGAGTGCTTTGATTGGTGGAAACACTAAAAAAAACACGACCAATCACCTTTCCTTTGGAGTTTTAGCCATCCGCCTCTAACTTAGGTTATTTTCCTAAAACAACAAAATTGGTTGATTTACGCAAAATATGGCAAACCTTCGGTTACCACAGAACTCAAAAGAATTAAAACTCTGGTTCATAAACCTGTCGCATCCACCTGAGCTGTACACAATCACCATTCGATCATCCCTTCAATGGACGGTCCGATCCCTCAGAACTCACGAAAATTTAAACTTGGCGGAAGTGCTAAAATCATAGCAGAATAGAGGAAAGCCCGACGAAATCGTGCTAAACCCCGAAGAAGAGTGAGAACCATACGATCTAGAAATCCAATAGATCTAACAATCATTGCGTGCCAATAAGCTCATGCATTAGTCGAGGAGGAAAAGTGGTTTTTATCAGCGAAGCTGTTTATCGGGTGAGTAAAATGTGGTAAGCGGTCTTTTGAAATCCTGAGCGATTCCATTAATTGATCGACACGTAGCACTAGGTGAGAGAGAAAAACCACTTTATTGGGTGGGTAACCGTCGTGCAAATGGTCCACCTGATATGGTTTTCAACCGTTGGATCTCATCCCTTTTGATGAACGACTGCGATTGATCCGGACTTCAACGAATTAAACTGCATTTCATACACTGTCGTGTTTGATTTCCGAAATAAACCTTGTCCATGTTATCCACGTGACTACCATCAGATTTGTGGCCTGTTGATTGGACAACCCAGATCTTCTTGCGGGTTTATCACTTTCAAAAGCCATTAATAATATAAAATCAACCATTTCTTTTATATCTCTGCATTTCCTTTTATTTCTGTTATAACATAATATTTGGTTTTTCTTTCATATTTTGATTTTTCTTTCATTTTGTTATAAAACTGAAAATGAACTTAAATAACAATGGATGTTGCAACATCTGGCTCCACCTGGGGATAGTGCTTTTGACATAGAAGCACTAAGAACCACAGATCAGTGCCTTCACCTCGGGCATGGAGTCATATATTGCTTAGCCAATTCAAATTCTATGGCATTTGTGCAATGAATTCACTTCGGTATCTACAATGATAGGATGCTCGTGCTTCAAAACTATAAATACCACTTGAGGTACTACCCATTGACAGGCAACTGTAGAGTTTCACCATCAAGATTCTCTACAATAATTTTCTTAACATTTCTCATTAAAGTTTTGTTAGTGGATTCAGCCAATCCATTTCCCTGTGGATGATAAGCAGTTGAATGAGACAAAATAGCATTATACTTCTGACAAAAGCAAAAAACTTACTTGAATTGACCACTTGAGCATTGTCTGTTATGACTTTGACAGGGCATCCAAGTCTGTTGAACATGTTTTCCTCATATGTTTTGAGATCCTCATAGGACCAAGCCAAAACATCAGTGTATTGCCTAAAAAGCTTAATATATCTCTCCTTATAATTAAGTGAAACTTCCTTGAACAATTTGACCAGCTTGGGCTCCTTCTGGGTTTCAATATTGTGATATTGAATCTGCTCATCCTGTGAAAGAAAACCAGCACATGTTCCTTCTTTAGAATAGGCTCCATCAAAGAAGCACTTACACACCCCTTTTGTTTGCAGCTTTGTATTTACACTGGCTAAAGTAAGCTGCCTCTAGTTATCTTCACCCAATTCTGGATTGTCATGTAGCATGAAGCAAGAAAAGTCATATTTTTCTTGGCTATATACAGGTGAATTACTTGCTTCGTTATTTGTGTTTGTTCCAATAAATATTGTTTCTCTGTACAGCCTCCTTTCTTCCCCACCAAAAATTGGTATAACAGCATATGTAAAATCAAGTTTCAAAACACCACCTAATTTAGCCCCCCATGACCTAGATAGTAACAGTCCAAACCTAGCAAGGATATCTGCTACCACTACATCCATTACCAAAATTTTGGCTGAAATCTGAGCTAGTGACACCACCATATCTTTAATGCCCCCCAGACACTTGATTTTATTTGAATCAAAAGAATACAAGTCTTTGTAAGGTTTAGTAACTTGTAGGTTTAGTTGTTTCATCATTAATAATGGCATAAGGTTATGTGAGGCTCCTGAATCAAACATGCAATTGTGCAAGAGGAAATCATGGACCAATAAAGAAATGTAGAAAGGAGGTGTTGAAGAATCTACCTCCTCCACATCTGAACCAAAAACCACTATTGGTTTATCTTCTTGCAGATTCACAATGTCATTTATATTCACATTCTGAGATAGATTGATAAACTTCGCAATTTCTCTTTAATACACTGGTGTTTTGACCAACTCTATGAGGGGCACTTGAATTCTGATTTTTTCTAATTCTTTGGTGAAACTAAACACATAAACATGTTTAGTACTTCTTTCATTTTCATCTTCCTTTTTCTTCATTACTGAAATTTCTTGTGGAATAGAAACGATTCTTTCTAAAGGAATTTTGTCACTTTTGTCTTGAGAAGACTCACCTTGAAGTATTTGAGTCTTTCCATTTGTATTCTGTTGATGCTTTCCTTTATCTAACTATTTTGTAGGCTGTGATTCTTATGGATTCGCCTTTTGTAAGGGAGCTGGAACTTGATGGTCGCCTTCATCTTCTTGACTTCTAGATCTTTTCCTTGATCTCAAGTCATATTTCTTATGTAATTCTACCTGCATAAAATCAAAAAACCGCTTCCAACATTCATCAATTTCATTATCATCATAAATAACATCTGTTTCAGTATAATTTTCTCCCTCAACACCTAGTTCATCTCCATCTAATGCATACAATGTGAAAATATGGTCATCATGATCCTTGGAATGCTTTGACACTCCATCAAGATCTGTTGTTATATACAGTGGTGCTTGAATCTGATATTGATCTTTTCTCTCCCTTTGCAAAATTTGCAGAGGTTGTCTTCTATACTGAGGATTAAAATTTCTATTTTGATGTACTTGTCTCTGAGAATTTTTACTCTCCATTTCCAATTTAATCAATTTATTAGACAAATTTCTAATTGCATTACTCATATCCTCTAATGTTTGATCTTGAGAGGATTCTACTTTAGCCTTTCCCTTATATTAGATAGGCCGTGACTCTAGTGCTTTACCTGCAGCCACCAGATTTGCTTCTATCTCTAAGGCATTAGTTTGGATCTGATCAAGGGTTGTGGATATTCTCTCCCTCAATGTAAATCCAAAATTTGGCTCAAAAGCCCCTACAAAAGTTACTTTTTTCACTAGCAGGAGGGGGCTTAATCTCCATTGGAAGACTATTGTACAATTTATGAAACCTTCTGATGAATTCAACAACACTTTCATCAGATTTCTTCTTGATAGCATTAAACTCTGTGAGTGAATACCCATGGTCTCTTTTCTCTCCCAAAATATTCCAGAGAGGGGAGGAAGACAACCATATAAGCTAATATATTCGTACAAGATGCACGAGAGCATGTGCAAGCTCCTACATCAGTACAGACGCAGAGGAGGTCACCTAAGTGGTACACTAGTTACATGGATCTCGTGATAGAGCTCACTGAGTCAAAGCATTCTTCATTGGAGGAAGAAATTTCTCAACCTATTTGGGTTGATACCATGGTGGAAGAATATGAAACCATTATGAAGAACAATGTATGGGAGGTGATGTTGAGATCAGAGAACAAATACATGGCTGGTTGCAGATGGATCTACAAAGTGAAGCCTGTAGCTAATGGGAGCATTGAGAAATACAAGTCCATATTTGTGGCCAAAGGATTTTTTCAGGTAGAGGGAGTGAACTATGAGGAAACATTTTCCCCTGTGGAAAGGTATTCCTCCATCAGATCAATTCTTGCATTAGCTGCATAGATGGGGTGGAAGATCCACTAGATCGATGTGAAGACCACCTTTCTTAATGGTGTTGTTGAGGAGGAAATTTACATAGAGTATCCAGAAGGATTTGAGGCATATGATCAGAAGTCACATGTGTGCAGACTCAAGAGAGCATTGTATGGTCTCAAATAGGTGCCTTGAGCATGGTACACTCGGATCAATAGTTATCTTAGTGGATTGGGCTTCACCAAAAGCGAAGAATGTGCGAACCTCTATCACATTGTGGTAGATGGTAAGTTTCTTATTCATGTTTTATATGTTGATGATTTAATATTGACAAGTGATGAATAGTTGATATCCTCTTGCAAATAGGATATTGCAAGGGAATTTGAGATGAAAGACATGGGCTTAATGCATTACTTCCTCAGGCTGGAAGTATGGAAAGGTGATGGTGAATTTTTTGTGTCTCAGGGGAAGTATGCCTCTAAAATACTTCAACAATTTCACATGGAGAATTGTAAGCCTATGGACACACCTCTAGCTACAAAGTGGAGGAAGGATAATTCCACTTCGGGTGAAGAGGTTGATGCTAACATTTATAGGTAGCTTTTGGGGTCTTTGATGTATGTTATGAACATAAGACCCAACACGTGCTATGCAGTAAAACATCTTAGTTAAGCCATGTTGAGGCCTACCACTTTGTAATTGAAGGAAATAAAGCATGTGTTATGATACCTCAAAGGCACCACCTAGTATGGATTATGGTACATGACGATAGAGGGAGTGAAGCTCCAAGGATTCACCAATGTAGATTGGGAAGGGAGTCCATCAAACAGGAAAAGTACTTCAGGTGTTATCTTCAGTGTTGGGTATGTAGTTATCTCCTTGTACAACAAGAAGCAGAGGTTTGTGGTGCTCAGATTAGTAGAGGTTGAATACATGGTTGCAAGTGAAGAAACATGCGAGGTCATATGGATGAGAAAAATACTTACGGGTCTTTTCATCCAGGAGATGGATCCGACAGTGATATATTGTGATAATTAGAGTTGCACTAATCTCTTTGAGAATCCAATATTTCATGACATGTCCAAGCACATTGATATTCGATATCATCATTTGTGAGATTATGTGTAGAGGAGAATTATGTTGCTACAATACATTCTAACTAAGGAGCAAGATACTGACATCTTAACAAAGGCATTTTTTAGAGGTAAATTCGAATTCCAAAGGTGCAGGAAAGGGGTGGTGAAAAATCCCTTTCTTGCTAAGACGGGGTGTTAGAAAGTGTAGCAAGAAAGGCTCAATTTGACTTTAGCCTTAATCAAATTGAGTAAATCGAATTTCCGCATCAGTAGGAAAACTTGGAGGTAGTTAACTAGTGTGACATGTATCTTTTCACTCATTTAGATCAACAAATTAGAGTTAATGAGCTTGGAGTTCAATAATGCATGTGTTGATTACTAAATTTTAGCAATCCAATTCAGTTATTTTCAGTTGTACTCAGTTAACTGACCTCTAACAATTAATTGAGTCAGTTGAAGGTCAGTTATGCAGTGAGACAATAGTTTAACTTAGAGATATGTCAATTAATTGTTAAATCAACCCAAAATAGCTCATGCATTCATGGAATTTGAATTTTTCAGCTAGAGTGGAGGAGACAAAGGCTAGTGTAACATGACTTGTATACTAGTTGAGTGGTGTACATTTGTTGCATGCAATCAGGAGATCAAGATCAATTCCTTGGGAATTGGACAAGGAAATAAGGACTTACCTATTTTTTATGAGCTTGAATTAGCTCACATTTATGGAAGGAAATAGGAGGATGGAGGAGGCAAAAATTGGCTAAGTGTTGGCCAGAAGTTCTCATCCAGCAAAGAGAACAATTTTTCTTTTGCATGTTGTGCTCAAAGTTGGAGCAAGTAATTGTAATTGTTTCTCTATTCAACTGATTAATTCAAAGAGGCTTGAGGGGTTCTTTCCCAATTGGGTTCCTCTAGAAATCATTGTGTACTTGTGGTTTTGCTTGTAGCATGTCTATGCATGTTGTTCTAAACTATGATATCTATTCTGCAGATTAGTAGAGTAGAATTGTGTCTCTTGTTCTCAGTTTGAAATCTTGAGCAATTGCAATTTCTATCAAATTTCTACATAATGATTGTTATTGCAGTCTTTGCATAACACAATGCCACATAAATAGCCGCCCACCATAACTTAAACAAGTAATTGCATAAAAAAACAAATAAAAACAAAATATAAACTAGTGTAATATGATATTTATTAAACTCTTATTATATTAAATTTCTATATATATATATAATTTAAAATTATTAATTACATTTTCCATAATAAATCAATACTAAACCGCAATGTGCCACATATATTAATAATTGGTTTCATTATTTCGTTCATTTAGAATAAAATATATTATATATATATATATATATATAAAATCCTCAACCAATACATAGGGCTCATTGTTAAAAAATAAATAAAGTATGGTTAACTTAATGTTTTATGTATTTACAACTCAGTAATACAATGACAATGGGTATAACATAATTCCTCTTTAGAGGATATTTGGGGTTCTAACGTGTTTTACTGTTGAACATAGATTTAGAAGTTTCCTTCTCATTTAAAAACATATTAAAATAAATAATACGATATTACAATTACGATGAGTGGTATTTTTTATAAATAAAAATTATATTTTTAATTATATTTTATTTATTTATTTATTTTAAAAAATAATTTTATTTATTTAAATAAAATTATAAAAAATTTAACATTTTTAATTTTTAAAGAACAAAAATAAAATGAAACTATTTAAAAATAAAATTTAATTAATTAAATTTTATTTAATATTTTAAAAAATTTAGCAGAAATTCACATATCTTTTCAAAATTAATCATACTACTTTAAGTGGTTATTGTATACATTCTAATCTATAATAAAATTATGTCAAATATGTCAAATTACAATTAAACTATTGCGATTGTAATGGTGATGTTTTTGTTAACAAATTGTAGCTTAATGTTTATTTGTCATATAAAATTAGTTGTTATCAATTAGCATGATATAAATGATTGTGTATAAGCATAAGTACATAAACATAAGAAAATAGCTTAAGTGCACTACGTGAGTATTGCAAAATAAATTTGTATTACAATAATTACTTCCCTAAACCCATATGATAATAGACACTTTACATTTAGGTGTCAATTCCGAAGTTACATGTGAAACATAATTACCGATTGATATAAACCTTGATAATTAACACATACATCTAGGTGTATGCATCCTAGAAAGGCTCGTATTACATAATTAGTTATATTTAAAAAAATGTAAACAAATGGATGTGAGAGAATACATGAGATATATTTGTGGGCGATCATAATCACAATAATGTACATATTGGTGGCGGCTTCTAGAGCACTTGTGACTACATCTTATTGTGAGCTTCAAAGATGCTTGTACTACAATCATTGGATCATAACAAATTTAGAAGCTCCAAGCCTTTTAGACATCAAATGCTTCTAGGGAATATAACATTATCGAGATTAGAGTTGCCCTTATCCTCAAGATAAACCTTATGATAGTTGCACCAAAGAAAGTATCTATACATGGTGCAAACTATCACTTTAAAATAGGAAGGTTTAAGTGAATATTTTATCTACATTAATTCTGGGAAGATGGTGATGGGAAACTATTGGGGTTGGTTCTAAATTAGGTGTTTCAATGGGCTATGACACGGGGTATGGATTTGGTTGAAGAAATGCTTTCTTAGATGTGGGGACTCTCCCTTTTCAATCTTTAAATCCTCAATGAATGGACCTGTAACTAGATACATGCTTGGAGAGTATCAAATTTCTTGGAAAACTAAGAGGAACTATTTGTTTTATAACTACACCTAAATAGTACTCGATCTATATTTGTATCTACATCATAAGTAGTACCCTTCCATATGTTGGAAGAGCACTTGTAACATCCCTAGCAAGTGTTATAAAGTATATAAACAAATACACATTAAAATAAATGATAACACCATTACACCCTTGACATATTAGAACATGTGTTTATTTATGATAGGTAGGAAAGCTTCTTTTTATAGGAACACTACTTAGAAAAGCTAGAACTCTAACTAGCGGGCATGTTTATTTTTAATCAATTGTAATATGGGTTAAAAAATGGATATTTTGGGTGTGGCTTACTCCGATGCTAAGTTAATTTAGTTAGTTACATAAACTTCCACTACAACAGGAAAAATTGTTACGCAAAAATCAATTGTGAATGGAATGGTTATTAAGTAATCAAGTTTCTCCATAATCCATGGAAGTGACTGACTATATTTATTACATTGATTATACTAGAAATTGTCCCAAAAGGTACAAAGAGAGGCCTATAGGATTATTAAATTGGAATTGTTGAATTTTTCTAGAAGAGTTAATTGGTTTGTGGAAAACCTTGTTTTCTTGGACTGGATCATTGTGCAATTACTTTTCTTTAGATGTTTTGTTTATATCTATATTACAAGGAACACATTGAATGTCTTATTTCATTTTAGAGTAAGTTAATTACCCAAAATCAAGAGGTTAAGTTCATTACCCAAAATCAAGAAACCTCTATAGATGGCCAAGCATATACGAAGAATACATGTCATTCATATGCAATACCAAATCCATCTTTTCTTTTCTCTGAGTAAAATTTCAAAAGCATGAACACATGCCATTTCATATGCACAATAAACCCAACTTCTAAAATTTCAATGCTTGGATGCATCCCATTCATATGCTATAGTAAACCCATATTTTCCTTAAATTTCAATCCATAAACACATCCATTCATGAGCCATAACAGAACCACAAAAAAAAAACCCCTAACCCGTTAATACATTATCTACCCAGAGAGAGGTAACACGAGAGGATATCACTGTCTACGGATCCTCCATGTCTCCGAAGGAGATGAGGAGCATCTCATGACCCATGAATGCATTGTCTTCTCAGGAGTGTGAGGTAAGACTAAAGAAAATCACTAGCTACGGATGTTTCATGTCTCCATATGGCCTTGATAAATCTTCGTTTATTTTGTAAATACAATAATTTGTTTGCATTTTAACACAGTAAATACTAAAAATGAGCCCATAAAGAGCAGATAATCAAGAAAGAAACGCTTCAATCACAGACTGAAAATCAGGAATGGTGATTATTTTATAACGACCAAATCCACCTTCTAATAAAATATTCTTCCATTCTTTCTATGTTCTTTCCTTCCCACCAGAGCAGTGCGCCACCATTACCAGATCAAATACTAGAACTAAATTAGGATCCAGAACTGACTTCTCTTTCTGGCCACCATTATTATTATCACCACCTCTATGATTAGAGTCCAGTGCCACTACGTCAACAATAATGAGCTTCCTCGTCTCCAGGATCGCCTTCTTACAGCTCTTCAGCATCTTGATACAGTGCTCATTGCCCTAGTCATGCATGATCCACTGATGACATCGCACAAACAAATTGTGTAGTCAAAATGTGCTCTCAGCTCATTCTAATTGAATTACATGACAGCTCAGCAAGTTCAAGACTTACCTTCATGAATATTGCATCCGCAGAGGGCACGGTTTCAAACATGTCTCTGCCCATGTGCTCCACACCTATTTACATACATTCATATGTATAAGATTGTTATTCATATATACCATTGATGAAGCAAAGGTGTTGTTAGTAACCTGGGAGATGGGGAGTAGTGGCCACGACATGAGGGAGGTTGTAGTTGATGCCTCTGATGGAAGGATAATGCCGCAGCATTGCCTCGATTGTCTACTCTGCAAGCCCAGCCTCTCGAGGCAAATCAGAGAATGGAAGTCAAATTTCGAAAAGTTGATAGGATTATTAAATTAGCATAAACAAAAACGAGAAATTAGAATGATGATTTGATGTCTGAAACATCAAACAAGGCTGCACAACCTTGTGATTTTAAATATGACATATTTTTTTCAAGTTTGGTTGAAGATTGACTACCAACGTAACCCCAAGATCCCTCGCATATTTGATTTTCACCATGCTTTTAAATTGCAAATTAATAATTCGTATTTCCTTTTGACACTTGTGCCTTCCATGTGATTTGTCAATATCGCCCATTGGACAATTATCGCTGCCCTATGCAAAAAACTTAAAACCATGTGAAATAATAAACAAAAACGGTTTAACCTTCCCTGCTATATCAAGAATACGGCAAAACAGCTACGGCTCCCTGCAACAAAATAAGGTAAAAATGCCATGGTGCATATATACAGGGCAATACTGAACAAATTAATCAATTAATGTTAACCCTCATCTTCTACCGGCTTAACTGTTTACTTGGGCATTCTCATCTACCTATTTACATGGCTCATCTCCATAAATATAGGTTTTGGACATTCAACTGATGGTATTGAGCAAAATAACAAGTAATTAAACAAGAAATGATCGAGTTGATAGAATTTGCGGAGAGCGAACCGAAAATGATCGAATGATTTCTCTCTTTGAGAGAAGAAGAATTGCTACTCACCTTACCTAATAAAATGAATGCCGCAAAGTGGTGTACGAACATCCTTTTGCACGGGTATTATTGTCCTGCGTGTTGTTTCACCTGTTCAGATTCACGGCAAGCCATTCAAATACCGTGTTAGAAAGATTTGAGAGACAAAATCCGCATCTGCGGCAAATTTTGACTGATAAAGAAATAAGAAACAAGTGAGAGAAAAGAAAACAGATTCAGAAATCGAAGCTTCTCATCTTATATTATCCCTCCACGGCGAACTCTTCTCTTCCCCTGTTGCAAAATTAATAGGCAGGGCAAAACCATTCAACAAAAACTGCCAAATAAAATAAAAGCACTATCTCTACGGTTAAAGCCCTTGCGATTTTTCCACGGCTTCACCGTAATAAAGAAATAATGGATTGAAACTGTTGAAAAAATTGGGTTCCATGCATAGCCAATATCTACCACGTTGCTTTTCCCTGTACAAATTTATTAGTAAAACCCATAGATATTGAAAACCAAAAGCATACCTGCTTCTATCTATAAAAAATTTCGAGAATTTCATTCCAATGGATCAAGAATTTCATCTTTATCGATTCTTCTGCTCAACATAACAGCAACAAAATAGAATCGCTAGGATAAACCATGCAAACACTCTTTTAAAAAAAACATAAATTAAATTCAAAATAAAGAAAAACACAACGAAAATAAAACACTGTAAAATCCAAAATGCATGGCCATGCAACAAAGAAAATAATAGATCTCTAAGAGTAAAGTAGATTAGAAAATAGCTTTAATTTTGATCATTTCAATAGATAAAAGATTAGTAAGATACCTCCATTTTAATTTGTCTAAACTAAGGGTTAAGCTTTGTATACTAGATTTATAATATATTAAGAGATAACTAATTAACAAAATTACATTTTTCAAATGAATACCATTATACTCATTCTCATTCTCATATTGATATGGTGACAAAACAATAGAAATTTCTCTAAGCAAGTTATGGTTAGAGGGCTTTCCACAAGCTTCCAAGATTACAAAAGAAAAAAAAAAAACTTAAACAAGTGACAAAATGTGATTCTTAAAATACATCATTGTTTTGTATATGCAATAAACAATAAATTGATAAATGTGTGTCTTCAAAAGCCTTTAACAATGATTTGCGACTCAACCATGCTCAGGAATTGGTGGGTTATCATGTATGAATGGTATGTGGTAAATTCGTAATGTTATGCTTCTCTTGTTTCGATGAAGTGGCACTTCCCGAAATCGAGTTAAATAGCTTCTAACATTTTCTATCTCTATATTACTATTTCTAACATTAGCTTCTAGCATTTTCTATCTCTATATTACTATTTCTAACATTACCCACCATATATGAATGGTATTGGTAAAATTCCTAATGTTATGTTTCTCTTGTTTCGATGAAGTGCCACTTCCCGAAACCCAGTTGAATAGATTTTAACATTTTCTATTTCTATTTTACTATTTCTAACATTTTTTTTACCATTAACAATATTGAATTATATACATGTATGTATTTCTAACATTTTTTTACCATTAGCAATATTGAATTATATACATATATGTTTGACTCAGGATAGATTTAAACTTTGAATTTCATATAATGCTTCATACAAAACAATTATCAATTAAATTTTTTCATAAATATTAACTAATATATTTATTCAAATTATAATTTTATATATTTATAACATTATTTTTTTAATAAATAACTTGTAATAAATTATATAAAAATATTTTTTATTACCTTATATGTAAAATATCACTCTCTCCCCATCTAGTAAATAACCTATAACAATTATCCGTACATTTAATCCATTATTATTAATTAATCAACCATATTTAATCCACATATTATTATTTTATTCATATAAACGTTAATTATCTTTGGGCATTACATTTTCTTAATTATCAACTTGATTGTTTGACTTTCTTTCCCACCTTTTTGAAGAAATAAAATTCCTCACAACGCTTCATAACCCTTCACGCATAAACGGTGGTTTTCTTGAACAAATCAACCAAGTTGAAGATGCACATCGGTTGACCAGAGAAATAGAGCTCATTAATGTTTGGGCCGCGTTTTTGAATTGGCTTTCCTGGAAAAGCCGGATCTCGATTTTTTTGTTTGACGAATCCTGGAATTGGGATGTATGACAGCAGATCCTGATTTTTTTTTTGGGGACGGCAGATCTTGATTCCTATCTCTGCTATTGTTCAAGATATTATAACTCATTTTAGGAAGCCATTTCCCGCGAAATTAATTTGCCCAACAATACAATATCCGTTTAGAAGGCTCGATCAGAATAAATCTTAGAGTTGCCAATTGCCTTAATGCTCCGTGAACCTCAGATATCTCTGTTATGGGAGTTGTTTAACGGAGGAATTGTCCCGATGGTCAAAAGTGGTCGGAATTTGCCCAGAAAAAATTTCAAAACAACTTGTAAAAGTAGTGTTTGAATAGTGTTTTTGATGGAGGAAATGGATTCAACACCATCAAAAACGTCTAGGACTCCTCAAATTTTGAAGTTTAACAATTATAACTTGGATTTACAAAAATCCTTGCGAGATTTTCTCTGAATATAACCCGAATTTCCATAACTTTCCAAGCAACTCCTCCACCTCGTTAGACTACTCTCTGTTACTGTTCAATACATTATAACTCAAGACATTATAACTCATTTGAGGAAGCCATTTCCCACGCAATCAATTTATTGGCCGTGACAGAGGATGTGCCGTTGTTGAAGACGTAGAGATGGGCGTCTTCGCCAATTGCTAGGGTGGGGTAAGCCTAGCCATTATGCACGCCTTTCCCCCTTCTACAAAGCTCTCCACGATGGAATGATCAACCTGTTATTTCATTTCATCGCCATTGTAACGTTATCTGGACCTCCATTTTCCACAATCATAAAAAATTGCCAACAAATTAACCAATATTATGCAGCTTACCAGGATTCGCAGTGAAAGGGTCTGCCCCTTGAAGGACCCCACATGATTCACGAAGGTACCATATGTTGTCTTATCAAGGTCGCTCGCTAAAGACGATCTGCAAGCATTAACACAATCTGACAAATTAATGTGCTTTTTCTTTTTCTTGGAATGTTCAGATTAATAAATTATAGTGTTCATGAATTTATACCTGCTTTGGTCTCTGCACATTAATATCTTCAATTCGTTTCGATAGTGAACGATCTGAAAAAACACAGAAATGCGTTCATTCAAGTCCTTGGAAGCCAAAACAAGCAACCCAAATGGCCCAACAACAGTCATCGCAGCTAAGCCAATCCGGCTGACCAGCAGCCCTTTATATCATACCATTCGCTCGAAACAATGGCAGGATACAGTGAATGCCAGTTAATGAGATCCTCAGAAACAACATGTCCCCAAACAATATTTCCCCACACCGCTCCTTGAGGATTATACTGGTAGAAGAGATGGTGAAACCCTTTGTAGAACATGGGCGCTGCAAAACGAACCCAGTTCGATTTCATCACAGAGAATTTTAAATCTGAGAACTATTGAATGAATGAATTGTAGAGGAAGGAAAAGGTCACCATTTGGGTCTGTTGGAGGTTTGCGACATAGTCATGCAGGCAAACATAAACATAACAAAACAGAGTTAGTAGATCGGCAGTAATGTCAAATACAGGGTTGTTATGAAAAATCTGGAATAATATGCACTGTACACACCATTCATCCAATTCTTTTGAGGCTGAAAATGGTAGGCCGTGCGATACCAGATTTGAACATTTGTTCCAGTTGTGTTGACAGTACGTTCCAGATGAGAAACCCACATAACAATGCAGATCCCTAAACAGAGCCCTGCCAGAGCTATGAGATAGATCGGAACGCCTCGAACCCATGACCCCATTCTGTGACCAGAACCGAATACACCAAATGCTATACGTTCACATGCTCTTTTATTTTATATTTTATAGCACCGGCCATTAGATTTGCAATCGAGTGAGAAGAATAGTGCTAGTCAAAACCCAGGGAAGAAGAACAGCAACAACAACTGGTAGGGAAAAAGCAATAAAAATATCTTCAAGAGTGACATAAAAAAATGGGAAAAAGCAGTGGCGCACCTCAACCGATATTTGGAAAAAATAGTCACACTCCAAATCAACGGTTGAAAGTGTCTCACCTGATCCAACAGAGCAGGGTAAAAGTGTTGACTATTGTTGATGCATCTCTTGAAATAAAAGAATGGGAAAAAGCAATGACACACCTCAACCGATATTTGGAAAAAACAGTCACACTTCAAATCAACGGTTGAAAGTGTCTCACCTGATCCAACGGAGCAGGGTAAAAGTGTTGACGATTGTTAGTGATAAGGG